>JBBJLS010000036.1:6785612-6808840 GCA_037577275.1 Bryconaethiops microstoma
GTGTGTGTGTGTGTGTGTGTGTGTGTGTGTGTGTGTGTGTGTGTGTGTGTGTGTGTGTGTGTGTGTGTGTGCCTGTGTGTTTAGCTCAGCAGAGGAGTGAAAATGAGAACTGGGAGAAAGGGAAAAGGAAGACATTTTGCTTCTGTCTAGCGTTTGGGTGGTGACGAGGTGGGGATTGGGGGTCTGTAGAAAAATGCCTTTTCATTAATTGTTTCCTGAGCATTTTGTATTTATGCATTTGTGGATTAACAAAGAACAGTGACAGAGGTAGTAAGAATTAGATAGGAGTAATTTCTCACTAGATGGTTGAAAGGAGCGAATGCCATATTCGCATTCAGTAGAAGATATTAAGATTAGACTTGATGAAATGTTGTTGTCTTGTTTTGCAAAAATCAATAAACATTTGGTGTAAGGGAAAGACAACTGCATAGATCATTGGGAAATATGTAAAATGTAATTAACACCATTAATATTATGGTGTATAGCGTAAGGTTTTCAATACCACATTTGTCTCTGTAAGTAGAAAGAGTTTAAATTTGGCAAAACATTTAGTTTAGCTATGGTTTTATCTTTTTTGTTATTTTTGCCACAATAAATGGCAGATGGCAATACAATGTAATGTAAATCTATTGTTCATGTGACACGTTATGTCACAAACCGTACAATTTTATCCAATATGACCGAAAGTGAGAGTGTGTGTGTGTGTGTGTGTGTGTGTGTGTGTGTGTGTGTGTGTGTGTGTGTGTGTGTGTATTATGTGTGTCATGTGTGAATTGTGGCTGAAATGTGTTTCTTTCTTGCTGCTGGCCCCAGTGACGGTGCACGGTGTAACACAGCTCCAGCTGTTCCATTCAGCGCACAACCTGGCGCTCACTTTATGTCCTCCTGAGTGCCTTGCTCTGCGCTGCTCTGCTCTGCTCTGCTCTGCCTTTGTTTATTGTTTATTGTCTACACATTCTTTCCCATTCCTATTTTTCCTTTGTATTTTTTCCCTGAATGGTAAAGAACCAACTGCAGCATAAGGTTTTATCCTAATTGCTCTCCATTTAAGAAATAATTTTAAATAGACAGATTAAAAACAAATATGTGTTTCAGGTGGGTGATGTCTATTTTATTTTCTTCCTCTATTCAGTTAAGGCTTCTGTCACAATGCAAAGCCATCACCTTTTAACTTTGGGTTCTCTCTCTCACACACACAAAACACACACACACACACACATTTACATTAGTGCACTGGTGTCATTTCCATGATGATGTTTGGTGGCTGTTAGATTTCTTGTACTGGCATATCAACTTTTTTGACTGAAGTAGCCCTTTTCAATACCTTATATTTACATTCATTTGCGTCAGGCCTCTGCTAGTAAAGGCCTCTGCTCTGTTTCTCTGCTAGTAATAATGGTCAATACTCACCATTCTGCACTCACTGTGTGTGTGTGTGTGTGTGTGTGTGTGTGTGTGTGTGTGTGTGTGTATGTGTATTTGTGTGTGTGTGTATATGTGTGTGTGTGTGTGTGTGTGTGCGTCTTTGTGTTTGCATATGTGTATCTGCAGTCCTGCTGTGAGCCATTTGTAAATTACGCTGCATGTTTCAAGTGCTCACTGAACCAACAAATCAGCTCATTTACTTTATCTAGTAGTACATTATAAGGAGCAGAGCACAGTATGGCTGGTATCAGTATGAGTAAAATAATGCATCAGTGGATTTATTTTTCATATATGTTGCCACTATTTCCAATAAGCCATTCAAATGTGTTGTACTTTGTGTTGTACCTAACAACACTCCTCACTCATGGTATAATCAGTGTAACACACATATTTATGAAAGGAACATCATCATATCACTTCTCTTTTGTACTGGTGTACCTCCCATCTGTTGTTGCGAATGTGTCTTGCAAGAGAGTTATTCTGCTCAGCTGGGGACTCAGATCAATGACAGGGAAGTGGCTGAGCCCCCACTGCGCTTGAGGACGTGTAGAATCAAGAGGCAAGAATTTTCTGTCAGCATTTTGTCATGGATGCACTTCAACATGCTTAGAGGAGAATGCTAATTACAAATGACCGCTCCAGCCAGACAGACTGATACAACTGGTCAGACTGTCTGGACGCGTCGGCCATTCGTAATAAGCATTCTTCTCTAAGCCCACTGAAGTGCATCTCAGCAACTGTGTCTAGAAAGAGAGCAGCGTTTTTTCCCTTCAACTCAAAGCAAAAAAGTATAAACCAATAAAACAATTTTATATTCTTTATATATTGCAGACTGCCAGTTGAGCTGGTGGTAATTTTAAATGGTACAGTAACATCACTTCTTTTGGGATGCACTTTGAAAATGTGGTCTTACTGCTGTGCATGTGTTATCCTAGCACCACCAATTTATTGATAGTTTGGAAAAAGGCATTGCAGAATCTGTTTGAATCTGAATTCATTCCCAATCTTTAGTTCATTCCCAATGAGGTTGTAACCAGCTGGGATTCCAACCTGACTCTTAACTGGAGGCCTAAAGTTCACACTGCTAAATAGAGATTTAACTGGACTCATTACTATAAGCCATTCAGTGACCAGACTGCGGCTTGTAATAAGCCCTCATGTCTGGGCTATTAATGTTACATTTTTTTAGTCGCCAAATATAAGTGAGTGATGGTCCGTGGCGAGACGAAAAAGAGTGATGACCTGAGAGGATGTGTGTGTGTAGGTCAGAGACTCTTTATCTCTCCTCTCTAATGTTCGGCATGACGAAAAGACACATTAGGGATGGAAACGACAGAGTGAGGACACCAATTATGGAGAGTTCAGTCACAGGTAACTTATTGAATAGACTCTGCATCAGTCTGAAAGTGCAAGAGAAAGAGGGAGGGAAGTGAGGATAAAGGGACGATGCGGGAGGAGAGAGAGAGAGACTATGAAATAAAACTCAGTCTTGTAGATACATACACAAACACCCTGCCTACTTAAGACATGTCCTTGTAGTGCTCATTGTTGGAGCTGAGACATACTAATTGTGGATTTTTTTAGTATATGTGGACTGGCAGAAATCAATTTGTGTATATTATAGACACATAGAGACAAACTAAGGGAATAAGCTGTCATGCAGCAACCTTCTCCTTTCCCAGACACTGCATAACTTATCACACTCCTTCTCATCCTCTCGCCTTCACTCTCTTCCATTCAGATGACCTGCCTCAGCAATACATTATGATTTTTTTCTTTCTTCTCTTCATTACATTCTGGCTTGCTTTTGCTTTTGGCTGCCCCTGCAGTAGCAGCTTTTATCTTGCCAGTGAACATTTGAGCGGGCCCTACCGAGGCTCTGAGGATTCTCTCCTCATTGTATTTCTCTTCTGCTGCTCCACTTTCACGCTCAACGCTCAGGCAGGAATAGAAAGCAGAGGGAGGAGGGAGGAAGAGGCCCAGCTTTGGCTGAGCTAAGGAAGAAGCAGGAGTCAGCTCTATGTCAGAGTGAACTCATGCTCCAAAGAGCGACGCCGCTACTTACAGTGCATAATTAGCCCATTCCACCTCCTGATTTAGCAGCTAAAGACATGCGTCTCTGGCAGGAAACTCTGATTAGCCCTCTGCAGAATCCCTCATGTGTGCATAAAAAATATCTTTCAACAACATCCTGCATTACAAACAAAGTTTCAAACACTTTCTAGGCAGTACCAGGCAAAAGTTGAACTATCTTCCATTTTTTGAACAGTAGAGGATAATCAAAACACAAAGAATTTTGCAGTTACTCAAAGGGTTAGAAATGAAAGATGTGGTCTATTTTAGACTCATCTAGTAGGGCTTGTCTAATTATTGTAGGACCCTTTTTTATCAGATCTACAGCTTACTTATCAGATATTGGAATCAAGGTAAACTTACTTCACTAAGAAAAATAGGAAATAGACAGTATCATCATTTTAAATTAAGAGAATCTTTTTTTTTTTTTTTCAGATGCTCTACATGGCTTCAACCTTCGAATTCAAAGCCATAAAATACTGTCTTTGACTTTAGTATGACCTCAACAGTAGATTAAGAGCTGAGAAACAAAGCCATCAGCTCTCACATGTTTTATAATCCTCCTGCTCCAAACAAAAACGGGAGACTGCTTTAGTGCAGATGAGCTGACCAAGCAAGCACCTTCTCTGAGGGTTGACGCCAGCCTCCCAAAAGGCAAATGAAGCGCACCCCTGCGACATTACAGCGCTAAATTACAGAGGGGTGTCCTCCCCCGTCATCACTGAAAACTCGCAATAAATGCATCCTTGGCACAGCCCACTTGCTTCTCAGTCTCTCTGTTGGCCAATTTATCAGATATTAAAGCCAGCTACTGCTGAATTCATTAAATACAATGGCATATGAATCAAAGGAGCTCATAATTGTCCGAAAAAACAACTTTGAGGATTTATATAGGCCACATTCATTATCATAGTGTGTGTTTGTCTTTATTATGAGGTCATAAGGCAGTAGCACTTCACTTTAATTGAAACACAGGCGCATCTGCATCCGTCTTGGCGACTTGAGACAACACTCCTGGCCTCAGTCCCAACATCAAAATGCTTGAGCCAGGCCTAATCCTCCTCTCAGTCTGTACACAGCTCACTTTTAATGAAGAGAAATGACATAAATTGGCCTTTGCCTGCCGACGGTTGAGGCAGCACCCTGTGTGTATTCGTTTATTCATGTGAAGGAGGGGGTGTTTTACCAGCTGATTTAAGAAGAGAAAGAAAAACCTTCATACAGGTTGCATATTGTGTTTTTCTTTCTTTTTCTCCCTTGCACAGCTCCCGGCTCTGGGCACCAGCACACCTGCAAACATGAAAAGAAATACAGAAGAAAAAAAATAAGACCGAGATTCCTTTAGGTAATGTGTCTAGGGAGAAGAATCTTTTTCTTATACTTTATTTGAATACCATATAGGCTGAGAGGGAGTGGGTGAGAGATAATGAAAAGTTCCCTTTTCCCATTACCGCGGGAGGGAAAATGAGATGTGCACATTTCAACATCTAAAACGGTTTAGCGTTTGATTCTAGAAGATTGTGAAATGATTGAATACACGGTCTTGGGGACTAGAAGTTGGTCTATGATGGTGTTACGACAATCTCTTTGGAAGCGTTTTTGACATGTAGAGAAGTCCATATGTGGTGTGAAGACCTAGCGGTTCACTCTGAGATCACTACTCTGTCACTCTCTGAGGATGCAGCTATACCCCACTGAGACAGAGTATGGCTCTGTATCACCCAGCCCACAGCACCAGAGAGCCTAGCAACATCCTAGCTCAGAAAGACACTGGGTCCACACATTTACATCAATGGATCTGTCACATCTCTGCCTCGTCTGCCACAGAATCCAATCCATATATCTGTACTCATTCTGCCACAGAGTCTGAAAACTTCTGTGCAAGACTATAGTAAAGACTATAACAAGTAGGTTAAACCTATAATAAGTAATACCCAGTACCCAGTATATAAGTTGAAGGGACATTTGGGGGTAGTTGGGGAGCAGTAATACAGTCATCCATTAAATGGACTGCACATCATGATGTATATGTGTGTAATGTAGATGGAGGATTGTTCAGATGGCTTGAGCGCTGTGTGCTCAGCAGAGTGACAACCTCAGGGTAAAAGCTGTTCTGTAGCCTGGTTGTGCGAGATTCAGTCGCATATCTGCCCATTCTACCACATAGTGTAATTGGATCTGAGGGGTGAGGGCCAATCACATGTCAGCCCTTTAAAGTAGGGAGCCAGTCACGTCTCTGTACACTCCGTCACAGGGCCCAATCACATTTCTGCAAAGTCTGCCAATCATATCTCTGCCCAGTCACCCACAGGGTCCAATCACATGTCGCCAAATCCCCACAGTGCCCAGTAACATTGATACCCACTCCACTACAAGCTACAGTTACATTTCTGCCTAGTCTGTCACAGAGTCCAATCACATCTCGGCCAAATCTGCCACAGGATCCAGTCACATCTTTGCCCACTGCACCTCAGGGTTGAGTCTGTGCCCAGTCTGCCATAGGGTTCAAATACCTTTCTGCCCAGTCTGTCACAGGGTCCACTGACATCTCTGCCAAATACACTACAGTGCCCTATCATATCTCTACCCACTCCACCACAGGGTACAAGTACATCGTTGCCTAATCCGCCACAGGGTTTAATCCCACCTCTGCCCTCAACAGGGTCACATCTTTGTACAGTGTGCCAGCAAGTACTAGGATAACTCTGCCCACTCCACCAAAGGGTTCAGTTATATCTCTTCGCATTTCACCTCTGGACCCATTAAGATCTCTGCCCACTACAGTCAGGAAGCCAGTGGTATCTGTGTCCACCTTAACGTAGGATCCAGTCACATCTTTGCCTACTACACCAATAAGCCCAATGATGTCTCCTCCCACTCTATTACACAGTCCAGTCCAATTTCTGTCCATGACCCACAGGGCCCAATGATCACTTTGCCCGTTCCAATACACAGTATAATCACAACGGACCCAGTGACATCACTGCCCACCCTACCCACATGCCCAGGTTAATCTCTTCTACACTGTAGTTCCACACTTCAGTGGCCATATTGCAGCCTTTAGCAAGTAGGACAGTATTTACAATATATTAAGAGCTTTTTTATTTGATCTAGTACAGCTCTTGTACAATAAATCCTAATTATCTCATTAAAGAAATCCAAAAGCCTCATTCTATTGTACCTCCATATTTTATCTTTGCCCAACAGGGGCAAGAGCAGCACTGCAGGCCCAAGACCCTCTAAGGAGCATGACGAATAGCGCCTGAGCCAGACCACACACCTGCTCCATATTTTAAAGCAATTAGAGAGACAGGGGAGGCTCTGAAAGGAAGTAAAACATGGCATTAGTGTGGCGATCAATGCAGGCTATCCATTCTTTAGATTTCAATGCATAATGGCCCCCATTGCCGGGTTATTTGTTAATGTTATTGAATGAGTCTCATCCTCAGCCTCATGTCTGAGACAGTATCGATTACAGCTTACCTCTGTCTCAACTGTTTGTTCTAGGGCTGAAGGCAGGCCAGCCTTAAGAGAAGGTTTACGCTTAATGGCTTTGATTTGAGAGACATTTGTTGTGATAGAGGTTTTAATTTGCAGCTTGTTGGAAGAATTCTGCATTCTGTGGACACTGAACTGGGAGCAGGACTCGAAAGCCGTGAAACGATTGTAATAATAATTTTGTCAAAAAAAGGTTTAGACGTTTCTCTCTGAGGCTTTCGAAAAAGGTGTTCTGAATTTGAGATGAAGCTCCCTTAGGTATTCTGCACTGTCCTTATTCCATCGCTCATCGGTTTGGGAACTGGGATCTGTGCCATTCTGTTTCACAATTATAGGAAGGAAAAAGGGAGCTCACCTTACAAACGAGCCGGGCAAATTATCCCTATTGATCATGGCCGTTATATTTGTTGAAAGCATTATTTAATAAAGTTCTTTTAACCTTAGCAAGCCTGTGGGGCAAATTCCACACTGCCTTTAGAGCATTGCTGCTTCACATTTGTTTGAGTAAGTGAGATGTCCTTTGTTCCTTTGAAACGGGAGATTCTGGGATTTCCTTGTATGAATCTCCTGCTGTTCTACCTAAATTTGTAGAATAGTTTATTCCACTGCTTTGTCTATTACTGGCATGCATTGTTTTGTTCAGTTTTGCTGTGTTCCTTGATTACAATATGTAACCTATCAGGGATATTTTGTTGTTTTTTACATGTTTTAGCACACAGGATTACTTACTATGGTAATCTAATGTCACTGCTGTGATAAAACATGGCAATTTCATATGAGAAGAAATTTATTTTAGTAATGGTTGATGTAATTTAAATCCAAATAATTTCTGACCTAGTTCTATTGATCTCCATCCAATATAAATAGTGGATTTCTAATAGAGTAAAAATACAACAGAAATTTTGATATGACACCCACATCGATTCATCCATCCATTTTCTGAACTACTTATCTTTAACCAGTGTTGCCCAGGGGTGGGGGCGGGGGTTGGGTTGGGGTGCTGGAGCTTGTCCCAGCAGTAATAGACCAAACACCCTGGGAAGGTCACCAGTCTGTCACGGGGCAGCCACAGTGTGACTCGATTACGCTGTGGTTTGACATTATTGTCAAAAATAATCAGAGCACAAAAATATTTAAAAACAGAAAGACATTAGCCGCTTAAACTGTAGACCTCTCATTTAGTTATCAACCTTAAAGCGTATTATTCAGTGGTTACTATGAATTATTCACAAATTACCATGCAATTCCTGTAAAGATTAGGCTGTTTTGATAGCAAGGAATTGAAACGTCGGTCTATATACAGATTAATATAGGTCTGAAAGGGTTAAATGCATTGTATCACCAGTTATCATCTTTAAGAAGCAGACTTCTTCCTTGCTAATAGCACTCTTTGAATGAAGTATGGCCGGCTGAAGGATTACCTTATAATAGTCCCGCCTCACATCCCTCTCGTTTCAGTAATACATCTGTCAGCGGCGTAGGCCAGGCTGTAACTGAGCCTTCCCATCCCACACTGCTCCACTCCCTCTCCGATGACACATTATCCTCCGCTCTTCCTTAGATCATCTTTCACTATTTATGGCCGACAGAAGAGTAGGGTTTTTGGAGGCTAAGTGACAAACGCAGCAGGAGGTCAGTATACACTTTCCTCGGCTTCCTCTTTCCATCTCATTCGATTTCATTTCATGCTTTTCCCCTCATCAGGCTGCAGCAACATTGAACATGAGAATTTGCCGTTCACCTGCAGTAGGGCCCAGGTCACCATGTAAAGTTGTGCTTTAATTAGTCGCTAAAAAAGGAAAATGCCATCACGCACCTAATTGCTTCTGTTATGTGTTCATTAAAAATGCTCAGCGGAGCACGATATTGCAAAAGTAATTGCAAGGGTTAGGGGGAGCATTGTGTTAGCAAGTGTTTGCGGTGCTGAGCCATCTGCGTCGTTTTTTTTTGGTTTTTTTTTTATTTTTTTCCTGAACGTAGTCATCTACTTTTAATGTCAGTTTCACGTCGACAAACAACAAAGGCAAACAAATGTGGCAGAGATTGACAGCTCCTTTCTTTACAAATGCACGTTGCTTTTTCGGCAGACACTGGTGTTGTCAGTGTATCAGAAAATGAATGTCATAGCTTTTAACCTCAGCAAATGTCCATAAACTTCTGCTTTGTTCTCTTTGCCCTGGTATCAGTTTACAGCATAGTCTTCACTGAGCTAGCCTTTGTGTAACACAGCAGACAGCTTGTTAATTAGTCAATCTGTTAATTAGTCAATCTGTGAACTTGCCTTTAGTAACAGCTCAGGTCTTGACCATGTTTGTTGGTTGGTTGGTTGGTTGGTTGGTTGGTTGGTTGGTTGGTTGGTTGTTTGATTGATTGATTAATTGGTTGGTTTGTTGGTTGTTTGATTGCTTAAATGGTTGGTTGATTACTTGGTTAGTCAATTATCATAAGCCAAAACATACTGCCACAGTGGGCATGAACACGTTTTAGTACTTTAAAGAACAGAATAGACATTTGCTTCAACGTAGTCTATTTTTTGTGTAAGCTGGCAAGTTGACGCAGATACACAACGAGGAACTTGATTACACAGGTCGCCTGGATGCACTTTCTGATCTAAATGTTCAAATTCAAAATATATCCATGAACAAAACAAAGATTGGGAATTTTTTTGGAATAATAATCAAACCACATACTTAACGTGATGCAACATGTAACAGAACAAGGGGCATAAATGCGTGGAATAGATTTTTTAAGACACTTAAAATATTTCCCGTCATTCAATCTGTTACTGAATGGTGAGTGCAAGACACTATCAAAATGACCAACATTAATCTTAATTGGACACTTAATAATTAATGAAGAATCCTATACACCAAAGAAAAAAGATGGTACAGCTTTATAAGACCATAGCACAAACAATGACTTGACACTCCAGTGATCCATGGCCTTTTGCACAGACTGTTCATGCAGCTAAACTTGATCTTCTGTTTGACTTCCACTGACCCACATTACACTGACCCGATTAAAACACCACTCATTTTCCAGACCAGACATACATCTGTAAGCCCCTCCTCGCTCTCTCTCTCTCTCTCTCTCTGACCCCTTTACCTGAGCAACTCTTACCTTCAAAATAAAGGGTCTAGAGGGAGTTGAGAGAGAGAACAGGGAAGAGAAGAGGAATGAGAGAGCAGTGCAATGTTTACTACCCCCACCTCTTAAATCCCCAAAACTGAGGCCTAACACCACAGACAAGCCTGACACGCCTCTCCCTACATGTCTTATTACCCATAAGATCCTTCTTTTCTTCTCTGTCACCCTGTATGCCTCTGTGGTCAAGGAAGCCCAAGATGGAGAAGCACATCATGTAGGGTTTACTTCAACAGAAAATCCTCAGCATACGCTTTACATGTATAGACTTTTATGTGCATAAACATACATGACATTGGTTAATTAAAACCCCAGAATGCTTTCTAAGATTGAAAATAGCTAATTTTACATAGATTTATCAGTATGTTGCATGGTTCTGCTGTTATAGTTTGAAAAACATTTTTTGGTTTGTATATACACTGTATATGTGTATACATATACAATTCAGCCATAGCATTGAAACCTGACCTCACTGACAGTGAATCACACTGATCTTCTCATTACAATGGCACCTATCAAGGGGTGAGATATATTAGGTATCAAGTAAAAAGTCAGTTCTTGAAGTTGATGTGTTGGAACAGGCGAAATAGGCAAGTGTATAAGGATCAGAGCAACTTGGACAAGGGCCAGATGGCTAAATGACTGGATCAGAGCGTCTCCAAAATGACAGGTGTTTCCAGGGTTTGCACTGGTTAGTAATTGCCTGTGTTTAGTATCTATCAAAAGTGGTCCAAGGTAGTACATCCAGTGAACTATGATGAATCACATTTTCTTTTACATCGTGTGGATGACTGGGTGCATTTACCTGGTAAAGAGGTCACACCAGGATGCACTATGGGAAGAAGACAAGCCGCCAGAGGCAGTGTGAGGATTCTTCTGGGAAACCATGGGTCCTGGCATTCATATGGATTTCACTTTGACACGTACAACCTACCAAACGTTGTTGCAGGCCTATCACGGACTGTTGCAGATGGGGAAGAGGTATTTGACTGAGATAATAGGGCAGACGATAGTTATTATATTGTAGCAACAAATAAATAAAGTGGTATACAATAAGAAATACTGGGCCAAAACACCAAAAATGATCAAAAGTTTGACTTGAAAAAAAAATATATAGAACTGAGGTACAGACAGCCCATCAAATGTAATGGATAGTTTGTGGCCAGCAGTGAAGAGCTGGAAACAGTCTCTTTAGACCATTTTCAAATTTATGAAAGTAGGACAAAGCAGTATGAGGCAGTCATCAAGGCCAAAGGAGAACCCACAGAACACTGCCAAACCCTCTTAATTGTGTGTTTCCTAGGGTTACATGAATCATGTTTTGGTGAGAATCAGAAAACAGTTCTCTTTGGCTGAAAGTGTACAATAAAGACAAAGAGCCCAAGTTGTGATATATGCAAGGCGCCCACACACTCCTGCATCTCGGTCCACACACCTGCTGTGGGCTGGCTCTGATGTTTTTGTTGATTCGGGTTTTTTGACACTCCTCCCACGTACATTTTCCCTGCGATTTTTGAACTCATTGTATGAATGGATGTGGCTTATTGAGGAATAAAATGGCAGTCGATGACCTGCTACTGTGCTTGAATTTATTGTTATCATTTTAATCCATAATTGGTTTACACTACTGGGGTTGCATGAAATGTTGGAATGGTCGCGATGCACTAAGCTGCTGAATCATGGATCATTCAGTAGCTTGTCATATGTTTTGTAATGGCTGGAAAAAGAGTTTATGGAACGGGATATTTATGGATAAAAGCTCCAAGGTTCAATAGTTTATGAATAATGTATTGCATATGTGTGAAATACTGGATATGGGTGGAGGGCATGTTTGATATTTATTGCATGTAGTAGGTTAATTTATGTGCAATGAATGTGAATTGTTTAAAGCCCACGTGCATTTCACAGGCAGTGTTGACATTCATGACTGGGACTGCTGCGTGATTAAGTGTGAGCGGAACCTCGTGCTCTTTCGTTCTGTTTACTTCTCCGCTTTTTTTTTTTATCTATCTATCATCACTGCCTGTCTTTTATGCCTCTCTGTGTATTGTGCCGCTTATTAAGAGACAGTTCCTTCCACTCTTAGGGCTCAGGCTCAGGGAGTGGCAGACCATTTCTCCTTTGCTGCTGTGTGCAAGCAGGCTAAAATGTTCTGTTTAACCTCACTCTTCCTTCTGTGTCACTCTGTTTGTCCACAAAGGAGACACAGATGCCTGATTACACACACTTAGCCAAAATCAAAATGAGAATCAGAAAAAGAGCTCTACATAGCAGAATACTTTCATTCCTTATAGAACCACTTTAAAGAACTAAATACATATGGTTACCTGTCATGGAAGAAGAAGAAGGAGAAAAAGAGGAAGAAGAAAGAAGTGGAAGATGATGAATGTGGAGGAAGAAGAAGAAGAGCAAGAACAAGTAGAATTTATTTTTTATCTAACTCTTACCTCAACTCAAAAATGAACCCTAAATTAAATCTTGGTCCAAACCCTAATTCTGTGGTCAATCAACTGCTATGAACGTATGATAGTTTCAATATGTTCAAATAAACTGATAGAAGATGAGTGTAAAATACTTTTTAACAAATGCTTAATTATAACTATAATTTCTTCCTGCTATGCTCTGTAATGCTTGTGTAAATTTGCAACAATTGCCTCTACATTGTCACGTCGGGTATGGGAAGAAGGACGCACAGGCAGGATTAGAGGACTTAGTAGATCCGTTTTAATCAACAGAAATTCTTAGAAAGGCCTTTCTGGCGAGCAACACAAACTTTTTAAAAACTTAGATTCCTCTTCGGGAGGCCAGGGGAATCCCTCTGCGACAAGTTCAAAACAAAGTCTCTACACGAACTTTTCGACGATCAGAGACGAGCTCGCTTTTCAGGGAGTTCTCAGGGTCCCGAAAGCTCCTGTGTTCTCAAGCCCGTAGACACAGGAGGGGGAAACACACATAGAGAAGCACACAATTATCAAACACGCTGACAAAGCTGCCGTCACGACACCAGTCATGAACACAGTCCTCAGGGGTGCTCTCCTCTGCCACAGAAGTTACTGCAGAGGAGCGTACGCAGTCCGCTGCGGGCTCCTCCTGTGAATCCGACCCCAGGATAGATATGTTTTCTTGTCTTTTTCTTCTCTTTTCAAAGGAACCCCACACCCCGATCCACACCACATAAACAATGAGGGTGACCACGCAAAGAGTGAATGGATCGGCTGGGCATAAATACACCCACACATACACACTCAACCAATCACACGACACAGACACTTTAAACAATCATTGACTAAACATGACACAGATGGACTTGTTGTTAATTGCCTGGCAACTCTGTCGAGGGGCTAATGAAGCTCCTCGCTCTCACCTGGGTTGCCTGGGCACCTAACCACCACACACACACAATCCTGTGACATCACACATACCTGTCCAGGGCCATGTGCCACCTAATATTCTGGCGACGGGCTGCGTTGAGGGCGTGGCCAAGACGGATCAGGCATGATATACATGGACATTATAGTCAGTTATTTTATTCTCTATTGCAGTGATAAATAGTATCAATCACTATAATAAAATTATTGTATCATTATTTTTTTTAATTATTATTATTATTATGTTTAGCGTATTTTTTGTTTTGTGCTCTAACATAAAATAGCACACATAATAGGAACTGCACAGAATCATGTTAGCAGTTCTTCAGTTGATGAACCACATTTAAGTGTGTACAAATCAGCAGCTAGCTCACAAAAATGTACAATGTGTCTTTCTGAATAGAGAAAAATCTAAAACCCTCATCACTATTCTTCACCTTTCCTGCTGCAAATGCTCCACTATAGCTCAGATCTAATACTGATGTTTCTGTGGAACCGCTTAAAGTATCTGATGGATTTTTTGTCACCCTTATTTTATGGTTTCCTTTAAATTCTCCTCAGATGTGATGGGATTTTTATTATAGGTTTGTACGGATCTAGGGGTTAGCCACCTTACACCTTGGCGAGCTTCTCGTCTCGATGAGTCAGAGCAGATTTTATTGGAATGTGTTACGGGATATTTCTCTCAATTCCACCGTCCGAATGTGCACCGAGGGTGACCGGCGTGAGAAGAGGTCAGGCCGGTGCCCAAATGAAATATCAGAGCAGTCTTGTGAATATGAAACTCCGTGCGACCAGCGGATTTATTATTCAGCTGTATCCATCTCCCTGTTCTGCTCAGCTCTGCGCTCTGAATCCTGCTCTGAAATCTATTAGTCAAGCCTTTGATGCATTCGAAATTTGCCATGCCTGACTTGAGAAGATGATTCTTTAAAGTTTGGGAACTCTAATTTTGGTACCTAGTTACTCTTTGGTTAACTTTTTGAGAAAAAAAAAAAATGACTACATTTATTAGCCTGCATATTTCATTTGGCACCTTTTTTTGCATGGAGGAGACAGTATATACACTTATCCTTAGAAGTATGTTCACATGCAGACTGCAGCAGCCGAATGCTCTTCTGACTTGCATATAGAATTGGAAAGTCAAGTAATTTTACCAAGATTAAAGAAATCTTTATTCAGAAACTGGAGGACTTTCTCAAGATTAAACAGAAACGGATAATTATGAGTGCATTTTTTCATTAGATAATTGAGTGCATTTTGTTCATTGGTTTACAACCTACGTTGCTTTCACAGTATTGAAAAAGCAAGCTTGTCTTACCTGTGTGTTGTCCAGAGCACTCCAGTTACATGTAGCTATTACAAAGAATTGATTTATGCAAGACTGTCCCACTAAATACAGGAAATCTGGTCACCCGAATTTCTATACACTCTGTGGGACGCTATGGGAGAACCACTGTTAGTTCACTAAAAGAACCTTTCAATGGATAAGAATACTCAAAAACACTGACAGTTTAAACAGTCATCGATTGCCTAGGAAAAATACTTTTAACATGTTTCCCTGTGCTCAGTAAAAGAACCTTATTTGCTCAATGTGCACATAATAGAAACCAATGGTACTTGAGGGAACCACAGGTAGTCCTTCTGTGCCAGTGGTTCATAACTCTGGTCCTGGAGGTCTATCTTCCTTGCATATTTTAGTGTTTCCTCTGCTTATTAACCACCTGCTAATCAGCTCAGTGTGTTAAAGCATTAAAAGCACTAAAGTGTGCAGGGCTGTGGGCTTTCAGGACCAGGGCTGGCGACCACTGTTTTATGGCAGGCGACCCTAATCCCAGTCCTGGTGGTGCTACATTATGCACAGTTTTGTGGGGATTGGGAACCCCTGTTCTGTGCTAAAAGAACCTTTTTGGCACTTTTATTCGTACAAAGTATACAATGCAAATTAAGCTTTCCTTATTGCCTATATGGCACAAAAGAGGTCTATTAATTTTTATTGTGCTTTAGAAAAAGGGCAGACTGCTTCCTTAGCAAACACAGCTTTGCTGTAAATCCCCCAGCATTCCAAACACGTCCCCCTTTCATCGAAGCCATAAAGCATTGTGCCCTACAGCCTGGGGACAGAGAGGGGGCCAGGGGCTAAGCAGAAGGAATTAAGGATCCATTTTATAGCAAGGCTCAGGCCTTGTCATCAATCTACGAAGGACGAAAAAGTGAAGGGTAAAACTTTTTTGCTCATGTCCTTTTTTTTTTATTTGTATTATTATTAGTAGTGTTATTTCCAGTTCGGCTCATTTTGTGGCAGTCAGCTAAATGGAAGCAGCTTCAGCACATGTGTAACGGACTGGCAGTGTGAGGTTTCAAACGTATCGCGGGTTCAGGTAATAAGGGTTTGGGATTAGCATACAGTGACGGGAAGGAGACTTTTCCTCGGCTTTCTCTTTCGCTGTCTGCCAGCGTTATGTGGTGGAGGAGCAGGGCCGGGTTCCGACAGGTCCTCATTACCACCCTCTCCGGCTGAGCTGCAGGTGGAACAGAAACTAGACTCCCCAAACCCCTCCACCCCTCCCCCACCCCCCGCCTTCCCCTCGCTCCATCCTGAAAGGACACACTGTTGAGAAATATCACTCAGTCTCCCCAAGGCAAATGCAGTTCCCAGGAAGTTAGTTGGGGCATTGTTAGACTTGGGGAAAAAGTTGAAATTCAGGGGTAAAGTGTATTTCATTTTCCTTCCCCTGCTACCATTTCACCGCAAGCTTTCAGGATGTGGGCTGAGAGAACGTTTCCCAGAGCTCTTGCCACACAAGGATTAGTTGGAGCTGTTTTATCACTGCGATGTAGTTGTACTTTTCTGAAACGTCGACAGAGATTCGAGTTTCTTCACTGTGCCGGACGGTTTATTTTCCACTCTTGGCGTTCCTAGGAGGTCCGAGTGCATTTTGTGTGTGGTTGTTTATTTTTCTAGGCAACTATTGTGGTCCAATTGATATGTGCATTGTGAAAACAAAATGACCTCAGTTTGAGACATGTTTTTTCTTTATGGTTAAAGGTCCTTGAATTTAACTGTACACACATATTTTCAAGACGCTTAGGGGGTAAAACAAACTGTTCAAGATAATGAACACACATGGGTTTGCAGCATTGACGTATTAAAGCAATAAACCAGGAGAGGATTTGTGTTTTATGCACAATGCTTAGTGCAGTTAAATCCCCTACCTGTGGTGACATAACTGGAGCTCATGGCCTTGCAAGACTTACTGCTTTTACAAAACAACGAAAAACAATACAGTATACTGACAAAATTATTTGGAGCTATTTCCATTGGTTCTAAATATGCTGTGCTAATTTGTCGAAACTTCCAGGGTTATAACATAGGTTATTGACAGTTGGACCAGTCCAGTTGGTCTATAATTGTGGATTTCTGTTTTGGTGTTTCAGAGGTGGGCGTTAAAATGCATTACTAAATTCACTTAATTTATGGCTAAGATAATGATTTGAAGGGTTTCTGCACTTATGACGAACAACATATCCCTTAATTTTACATTATCAATGTGGGGTTTGAGTTCTAAAGGAATCCTCTTTAAAGTTTCCTTACATTGTAAGTGCAAAAGTCATTTGCAGTTAAAACAAGACAAAGGTCCCTAAATGTATCTCTGCTTGGATGTATATGAAAAAATTTTTTTATTTGAATTGATGTGGAGCTTTAACATAGTATAGATGTTCTTTAAAACTTGACAGTCACGCACTGTCTTTGTCTGTGTGTGTGTGTGTGTGTGTGTGTGTGTGTGTGTGTGTGTGTGTGTGTGTGTGTGTGTGTGTGTGTGTGTGTGCGCGTGTTTGAAATGAATTTTTGGGTTGACTTTAAAGACAGTATTTGATCACTGTATTTCAGTACTGCTATGTTGTTTTGACTGACAGCTTATTTACCTGATTTATCTGGCCATTCTGAGCATGCTCAGTGTGAAGCAAATCTGCGTACAGTCTATCTGTCAAAGTCACTGGGGGTGTTTGGAGTTTGTTGCTGTTTTGTCAGCGGTACTTCATATCAAAGGAGTACACATAGATGCTCTATCCCCCCCTTAAACATACACACACACACACACACACACACACACACACACACAGAGGCCCCAGGTAGTTGGATAAAAATAGCTATTTAGATCATTGCTATCTTGGGTGTTGGAGATTCATATGCAATATTAAGTCAAAAGCAACTTGCCTAATAGTGCTTTTACTGCTGGACAAACACATTGTATGTGCATGCATTTTCCACAGTGTAAAGTGTAAAAAGTGTAAAGTAAAGTGACCGTTCTGTCTTACGTGAACACACCACAGCACACAGTGTGATCAGCACAAAATGTTTCCTCATTCACCAAGTGAAGCAGCAGGCAGCCAGGAACACAGCGCCCCGGGAGCAGTGTGTTAGGACGGTACCTTGCTCAAGGGTACCTTACTGGTGCCACTAGCAGTCTTGGGATTCGAACCCATGACCTTCTGATCGCAGGGCGAACCCCATAACCACTAGAACACCAGCTACATATTGCAGTGTTTTTATCCTGCGTCCCCGTCCTGCACAATTGTAAAAATTCCTTGACCCTAAAATTGTCCTGCACAAATTTTACAATTCCCTGACACCTCATCTAGCTAATTATCAAGCACTTAATGAGCTAGATGAGCTGTGTTGGGGCCAGAAAGCACATGAAACTGCAGAAACCACTGCAGTCGTAAAAACTGACTCAATGAGCTTGCAGTCAAATCAACAGATACCGACACAGTGACCAAATACTGTCATTAAAGGTGGTCCAGAAGTGCATTTCACCCACACATAGACACACATACTCCGTGTTCTAGGGAGTGCTGCTTGACCCTGTTATCAGAGGAGGATTCTGGGGAAGAGAGCAGTCCTGTGCAAGCGATGTAAACTGGTTTGCTTGCCTGCGCAGCTTTAGGGAATGTAATCTGAAAGCAAACAGTGGTTTTAACATCTTTCGGCTCATGTAAGGCATCATATTACTGTCACTTTACAGGCTGGAGCGGCCATCTCGAGGGAGAATGAGGCCTCCACATAGCATCAGCTACACAGACAAAGGCAGAATATCTAGGCCAGAGTGAGATTTTAATGGGCCAATTTTCTGTCAGGTTTGTGCCCGGAGGCCAGGATGATCCAGGCTGTATTTTTTGGGGGGGGTTTTTTGTGTGCTCTGAAGGCCTCCCTGAAAGGCTGTAACAAAGCCTGCACTTTGAATGACACCCAAATCCCACTAGTGGCATGCCATCACCTCAGCCAATGGTGCAGGAAATTCCCCCGCCAGCTCCACTTGGCCCGGCGAGGTATCAGCCGCAACACCTGCCGTCAATTCTGGCTGGATGGCTCTGTGTTTGTGTGTGTGTGTGTGTGTGTGTGTGTGTGTGTGTGTGTGTGTGCTTGGATTTGTTGTGTGTGTGCTTGCATACATCTATGTTTGTGGGTGGTTGTGTGAATGCAATGCCTCATTTAATTATTTCGGATCTCCTTTCTGTGAGTAAGGCATGTAAGACATGTGCGAACTGGCGGATGGTGTGTTTAAACAACGTTACCATTCAGTCACTTGGCACAGGCATTCGGCCAGGGGAGCCCCGCACAGCACTGAGGGACGCTTCAGCAATGTGCAGAGCGGCACGCTCGCTGCAGCCGGAATATAAATGGCGTCTAAATGATGCCTGCCCCTAGTCCAGCAATGCTAACATAATTTACAGCAACAATAATGGCCTCTACCTTCGTAGCCCTGAGGGTGATTGATTTAATTTAAGCTATCAGCAGGTCATTTTTAAAAGAGATGTGCTGCTGGCACAGATTGAGGTAGCTTTAGAGGTGGCCTGGTGATCAGTGCTCGGCACACACTGCTGAACCATTTAAATGAATCACTATTTTCAATTAAAAACATAAATGTACAAAGTAATTTATTTTAAATTATAGTAATACATATGCAACTCTACGGGTCATTTGTAGGAAAGTGTAAAAACCTTTCCTTTAATAAACTGTAAATGATCCTGTAATAATTAAGAAAGCTATAAAACACAGAGAAGGGGGTAATAAAACTATAATAGCCTGCCTTGCCGTAGAAATCGCATTTTAAGGAAGATAGCTGTCATGTCTCGTCCAGCTGCCAGTAGAGGCTGCTGCTGTTTAATTTTGTATTAGAGACTTTTATTATGAAATTTTTTGTATCTAGTCATGTTTATCAGCTGTCCTGTGTTTTAGTTTAAGTGATTGTGTTAGATCATTGGTTCCTGTTCGTGTCTGTTGTGTATTTAAGTTCTTTGAGTTCGTGTCTTAGTTGCTGGTCATCCCTCACATTTACCCTCACGTTACCCGTTCCTCTTGTTTCTTCTGTGTATGTACGTATGCTTCGTGTTTAAGGCCCTCGTGCCTCTTTGTTTTCTATAAGTGTAGAGTCTGTGTTTTTGTAATAAAAAGTCTGTTTTTGTAAAAAAAAAAAAAAAAAAAAAAAGGAACCTGCCCCTGCACCTCGCCTCCCCCCCTAAGCACGCCACGACGTGACAATAGCGTGGCAAGAAGTGACTATAAATAATTCATTGTTGTGTATTATTTAGAAGAAGAAGGAGGATGATAACAGTAAAGCCCTTTTTATTGCTCTTTTGCATCAAAATTATCGCAAGGTACTAAAAAAGATAAAAATCTTTAATAATTATGTCCAACTATTTACCTTCTACTAAATATTGAGTCAAACCACAAAAATACCGTGCTTAACTATATACAATACTATTATACTGTTTTAATTTACATTAAATTTATACTTCAGAATAAAATAACATTTTATAATGACAAGTTATTCTAAAGTTTTGAATGGTGGTGTAAATCCCACTTCCGTCAGTGCAGTGGATGCGGGAATTTGTATCCCACTGAGAAGCTTGCACATGTCAAACAACTCAGACTCTGTTTCGTACATCACTCCAGTGTCTCTCACCCTGCCTCTTTATTCATAAGGCGGTTTTGTGTGTCTGTGCTGGGCTGCAAGGCAAGGGATGAAAAAATGAGTTAGTCTTTAGACAGGAGAATGCCGCACGCTAACATGTCGGTGGGTGGGAGGTGTGTTGTATGGCGCAGGGGCCAGTATGTTGCTGTTTGGACTGGCAGCCCTGTAAAGCGAGAAGCCCAGCTACTTTCCCCGGTGGAGGGGAGGCTGACATGACAGTTAGAGTTACTGAGACATAGCGGCCTTGAGAAACCTCCCTTCACATGAGCAATGAAGGCAGACAGGAGGGGAACACAAGGCCAGCATGAGACATTTCACTGTAGACAAGTACCAAGGGAGTCATATTAGAAGATTACTGGGGGCTATTTGGGTCTTTGCTCGTGTTTTGTGGTGTCACATTTCTTTTTGTAATGTCAAGAGAAATAAATAGAAGCTTTTGCACAACCTACATTTCTTAACTACATTTTTTATTCACTTTCATTCAGACAGTCCTGTATAGACTTTGCTTTTAGTGCATTATGTAAAAAGGTATGAACATTTACTGTACTTTTAAATAATTTCCTTGAATAGTTGTCTATATATGGTGCAGAATATTGAAATGTATTCATGTATTAATATTATTATTATTAGTAGTAGTAGTAGTAGTAGTAGTAGTAGTAGTAGTAGTAGTAGTAGTATTAATACCTCTGTTTAAATCAATAAAAACATAACAGAATTTCTTGCAGTCTGCCACTGTACATAAACATTGTTTTGTATGCATTGATTTTATACTACATTCCAGAATAAACCTAAAACTGAAATGAAAAATACTTCAGTAAAATGGATTTGATTTTGATTACAGCAGGGTGTACCAGCAGGAGGGGAAGTAATATCACTGAGTACTATTTGAGCAGGGAAAGTTGTGAAAGTTTGCTGTCCTTCAGACGTGACCTGGTCCAGACAATCTGTGGTCATTAGAAATCGGAACACATCTTCCGCTTGAATTTCAAGCAGTGATACCAAGCCCGCTTGTCCAAGCCAGAGCCCCCACTTTGACCCTTATTGATCACAGTCTGTGTGGTGAGTGTGCTGATGCACATTGGCCACAATCTCATCATCTAGATGGCTGCTACATGTCGGTAGTGCCTGAGGTGAGCCAAGAAGAGTGCTAAACAAGCCCTGTGGTTCATTCATGAGCCATTATGTGGACTGTATTAATTTATCAATCATGGTATAATTTCTAGCATAATTATGCATGATAATTAGATGGCAGTTCAATCAGTGTTGAATGGATAACACTGTTTTTCCATAACCATCATTTGTTAATAAGGGAGAAGAAATGGGTATGACTTTATGATAATGGCCTGTCATAGTCCACACTTTCCCTATCATTTCCATTCCCAACACAAAACAACACAATACACCCCACATGCTTGCTGTGGAAGGAATGGAGAATCATCAGCATATCGCTGGTTTTGTGTCATGTTGTGCCATTCCTTTCCTGCCTGGATAGAACACGAATGTTAGGGTAGGAACCCTGAAGTAATATAAGTCACCTACTTTGTCGGGGCAGAGTACAAAATGTGCAGCAATATGTGCTTTTTCTGAAATAAATGTTGAGTTTACTGAGCTTTATCACACAAACTGCCCTTAAAACCACCTAATAATTGTGCTGTGCTTGTAAGGATCAGGGTTCAGAAGATGCAGTGAAACTGTCAAGCCACCAGCAAGCTTGGGTCAAAAAATCAGCCCAGCTCAGATGTTTGTTTTAATAACTTTCTGTCTTGGTAAAAATAAGCATGTAAAATTAAAAGAATAAAGGTTACAAAGTTTCTTCACACATGTCTCATTTACAGTTTTTTAAGAACCATGCAACCATAAAGAAATTCACACAGCAGACCGTTTGTGTCATTTTTATTTTTAAGATTTTGCTGCCAATTTATGCTGGGTTTAAAGAGGTGGAGAAAAATTGCGCCACCAGTCCAGTTAACCGAATGGAATGTGTAATCAGCCACATTTCCATTTCCTTCACAATGTCCAGAATGCAACCTGTTTGCACCTGAAACTGAAAAGACTCCTGACCCTGTGCGTCGGATGACATTTCAGGGTTTGAAATGGAACACCTGACACACTTGCATGCAGTAAAGGACTCCCACCTCACTTTGCTCTTCAGCAGTCTATAACCCCAGCTTGAAGAACAAGGAGCGCTTTTCCTTTATTCCACTCCACGTGCGCGATTCAGCAATTAAAGCAGCTGCTCCTTTTTACTTTGAACTGCGAGGGAGATTTTTGAGAGGGTGCTGTTTTTCTTTCAGGAGGGGGCCGAGAGTGAGGGCGGGAGGCTGTTTAGTCTTTAAATACTGTAAGATTGTCTTGGTTCTAATGTTTGCATGAAGTCTTTCTTCTTTCCAGCTCCTCTGTTCTTGGGCTTCTGTTTCTAATGACCTTCCCAGGCAATTAGAGGAGAAGCTCCATTAATTATCGGCTTTGGTGCAACCAGACTGGCACTTTGCAGAATCCACAGGAAACTTTATCAAAGCCTGAGGTCCGCAGGAGAGCGTTTTAACACCACTTTCTGCCTGCTTAGGATTCAGTGTCTTCTTAATCAAAGGGCATCTGTGTTTTTCATCCCAGATATTCAGAGGCTTTACTTGAAAATCTTTTGTGGGTGAATGCGTGTGCATTATTGCATGTGTGTGTGTGTGTGTGTGTGTGTGTGTGTGTGTGTGTGTGTGTGTGTGTGTGTGTGTGTGTGTGTGTGTGT
>JBBJLS010000036.1:6808940-6825543 GCA_037577275.1 Bryconaethiops microstoma
GTGTGTGTGTGTGTGTGTGTGTGTGTGTGTGTGTGTGTGTGTGTGTGTGTGTGTGTGTGTGTGTGTGTGTGCATGTTTTATGTGTCTCATGGATATCGGTGCGGCCAACAATGTCATTGGATTAAGCAGCTGTTTCCCATGGGTAGGCATGACACTGTTACTGAATAAATGAATCTGTCAGATTACCTCAGTCTCCGTGTGAGTGTGTGCCAGTCAAATGAAAGTGCAATGAGCTAGCAAAGATACATGTCATGTCAAACACTGTCCTGCTGGGAGAGCATGCGGAACGTAATGAGGGACGAGATGCGAGAGAATGGAAATGACATACTGTACTTTTGAGATTTATGCCAAAGAGCTATGTGCCCTCGTGCAGCATTATCAGTAAAATGAAAACCTCATGGCTGGGTGGCAATAGTTCAACACCAAGTCAAGATCTATAAGCATCTTTTTCAGATCAAAATAGTGCGAGAAACCTGCTACTCGTTTCAAAACTCATCCCTTCACTTCTTCAATGTAACACTTACCTTGTGAGGAGTTAACTCTCTTAAGAGTAAAAGTGTCAAAATGAGTTCAAGAAGGTGCCATAATAGAAGCACTTTTTAAATCTATTAAATGGAAGCATTTCTCAAAAAATGTTTTTGTAAATGATGTGCTAGCTGAGGAATCTTGTTAAAGGTTTTATACCAATTAAAGTTTTTTGCGTGGAACTGTACATGCAAGAACCGTTTAGGTATAGTGTATTATTAAAGCTCAGTGACCTGTCACGTCTGTGCCCGCTTGGTCACGCTCCCAACGAAGGCAATCCCCTGAATTCTAGGTGACACAAACCATCACTGGGTTCCTGAACAAGACCCTTAACCCCAAGTTACTCCAGCGAGACTGTCCCCTGTAGTTAGGGAATGGAAGTCGCATTGGATAAAAGCAGCTGCTAAATGCCGTATATGTAAATGGTGTGTTTGGTTGTTGGGGGTCTAGGCAACCCAGGTTTGAGTGGTAGGGCTTCATTTGCTCCATAGCTGGGTTGCCAGGCACCCAACGACATGTCCACCTTTCTTGTATTTACTTTTAGTTGTGCTGGTTTGTCAGTTAATTGTCCAGGTCATGTGTTTGGCTGTGTTTGTGTGAGTGTGGAGTTAAATTTCAGCCGAATCTTTGCGTGGACACTCAGTTCTTCATAAGTTTTTGCATGTGGCTCTGTGTTGAAGTCTTTCTGGCTGTTCGTGCGATTGCAGGTGCACTTAAAAAGGGGAAGCCAAAGAAGTATCACACGGGTGGCTCTCTTCTTCCTCCCAGAAGCATCGGGAGAAAGACTGGGAGAGTTCATGCTCCAGCTCGGGATTACAAAAGTGCTGTGAGTCTGTGAAGTGGGACTAAGCAAAGTATCTGCCCCTGTACAACAGGGAATTGGACAAGTGGGTTTAGTGGTAAAATTCCCTCCTGAATTTTGGTTGAAGTGTTCGGATTGAACCTTTTGTTTTGGTTTTGTGTTTTTGCCATTAAAAAGAAACCTATCTATTCAGATTGGTCTCCTGTGAGTGTGTCCACATTGCCCCGCCATGACATGGCCATGTATTTGTAAGCATGTTTGCTTTAGTGGATATATTATGAGAAGATCTTTTTAAAACTTTTTGGATTTACTTTCAGTGAACTGTTCCTCAGTGCAGTAGGTTATAGTGGTTCTCAAGAAACCTTTAGAGAAATGGAGGAAGAGAGAAATGGGTATGTGCTCCAAATCTGCTATAATTCTTCTCCTGCCTCTGATGCCTGAGCTATATTCCTTAGAGTATCTCCTGCCTCGCCGCTTTGCATCGCACTGGACATTCATCCTTTTCCCTGGCCACACATGGATTTGGGTTTAAACTTGCAAAGACTTTGTTTGTTCCTTCCACACTGAGAAGTGACAAGAGTGGCACTTGGCTAAAGCTGTTACCACTCTATCTCACAAGCTGATGCAGGCAGTACACTTGGTTGAAAAGCTGGGATAAGTAGGATAAGAATCCAGACTGATGGGCCAGAATGAAAAGTGGTCACCTTTGCTAGCATTCTGTGCCTTTAGTCATCTTCAATGCATATGTATTCGGCTGCCTTGACATTTAGTCTGCTGAATCCGTGTGATGCATTGGAGAAATGGTGGGTCTAAAGCTCAAACCAAGTCAAACATGAGGGACAGCAGGGTTAGAAACATGAAGTTTTTATTCAAAGTAAACATACCTCATGCCTGTTGGGGGACGTATTAAAGATACGTATATCATGATACTTGAAGGTATCTCATGTAGAACATGATATGCGGTAAGAAGTTTAGTGTTCCTGAGCTTTGATTATAACCAGATTATAACCTTAGCTAATGGCTAGCAAAAAGAACATGTTCTCTGTACAGGTTTTCTATATTTAATTTAATTCTGACTTTTTGTGGAGCTCAGTGTTGAAGTACTAGTCATAGTTTGACATTCATTTGTCATGAATATGATAAATTTGTTATATTCCACACCCCTACTGTTACCTTTATTGTGGCCTTATTAGCGTATAGCCTGCTTGAGCAAAGAGGGAGAAAGACAGAAAAACGCTATATACAGCAGGTTCTTTTTCATTAGAGCGTTGAGTGGCCTCTCCTCTTGTAATGAACCTCATTATCTTTAATCACGTCTGAGAGGAGAGAGCAGCACTCAGGGCTCCGTGGAGCAAAGCTACAGGCTCAGAGTGCAGTCCAAGGGGGCCATGGGCCTTGGGCAGCTCTGAGCTAGTGTTTAGGCATGGTTGCCAACTTTGAATTTGTCATTTTGCAGATGGGACTGACCTTTCTATATGCATTTCTCACATTAAACAGTTGTAAAAGATGCAAAAAAACACCTGTTTTGAATTTATTTTAGTGACCAACATTTTCAGTTTAGCTCCACCCATTAACATTGAAATTATAAGGAAAGTTTCGGCCTGAGCTGAAGAAATCAAGCAAAATGGGGCTGCCCATCAGAACAGAGATCATTTCCATCTTAAAGGCATGGTTACACAGTAACAAAAAGCAGCTTTAGTTCATTGTAACAGATCCAGAAAAGCTGAAAAATGGCCACGAAATTTTATTTCGTGTCTTGCTACACTAAAGAATGTGTATACGTTCAATTTAATATGAAAACAAATAAAAGCAAAAACAGAGCTAGCTCCAGAGACTGCTTCTCCATAACGGTAATATAATCTCCATCTGGCCTAGAGTTGTAACATCTCGCATCTTGTCACCAGCATTTTGAAAGCTGTGAATGGGTTTAGCAGGTAATATAGAGGTGTTACCCATATTACCTGCTAAACCACAAGCATCTCTGGGGAGCCTGCAGCACCAAGTAGGACTATTTCTAATCCGAAAACAGTAATGCCATACAGACTACTGCTTTAACTTGATTGAGTATTTTCATTAATTTATTCAAAACTAAAGCTAAAAAAACATTTACACAGTTTTCCAAAAAGGGTAGTCAATCAGCCAAGACATGCCTGTTGTGTGAAGTATTTAACAAGTAAGGAAAGCTTATAACCTGAGAATAAGTACTATGCAAACTGCATTCATTCCTAAACCATTACACACTTGCCTCAGTGTTGCTTATGTGGTTTCTGACACTGTATGACTCACTATAATGTTGAAATTATAAGTAACTCAACTGTCTTATTACCTATATAGTATTTATACTCAGCATTTGTGTAAATAGCAGGGTTTTAAGTTTTTTCTACAGATTTAGATTTTATTTTGACTATTTCTTTTTATTGTTCTTGTGTCTTTGTAGCCATTACATAAGTTTTCTGATTCTGAACTGACAGATATAGTGCAAAATAGATGTTTTGCCCATTTTTAGATGACAGTAAAGATTACAGAACTAAACTTATGATGATCGAAATTGAGGTAAACGGAAAAAATTATAAATTTGTATTAAAATTTGTAAATTTGCCAAACCATCATTAGAAGGAAAAAAATTGATATATAATAAGAGACCAAAAGTAATACAAAAAAAGTGGCTCAGTAAGGGGTTAGCCATGTGAAGGATATGGAAGGTTCTTCTTTAAGTGTTTTAGGTGGCAGAGGGGAGAGATCCATAAAACAATAATATTGAGGCCGTTACAGGGCGCTAATGAGGCCTGAAATGTCGGCGCAAGTTTGATATAGAGCAGAAGGTCGTGATGAGTGACCTCAGAGCTACTGATTAAATTATGCTATCACACACAATGTGTTTTTGATACTTTCTTGGCTCACTGTCCAGCAGATAGACAGTCCCATCAATGCACAATCCCCAGTATTAACATTTCACCTTGATGACAGCTTCTGAACACTGTCAGTACTGTGACACTATCGTACCTTTTGTGTCCTCATAGGCATTTGTCAAAATAACGTTGAAAATAAAGTTTAACTTTCATTCCTGGCAGATTGATAGGACACAGGAATACAGTGGGACCTGTGTGAAAATGAGGAGCCCCGAAGAAGCAAAATATTGAACTGTCAGTAGTTTTTAAATGGGCAGGGAGGAGGAATGCTTATGCATGTATGTTATAAATCTCTGTCGTCCACTTTTATTGCAAACATTCTATTGATTGGAATGATGGTTGAATTTAAACCCAGAGTGATCTATATTTCATTTGCTCTCTGATTGAAAACCATTATCAAATAATTTAGCTGACATGAAGTGACATTGATTTTCATCCTCCACACTGTATTTGGTTGTAGATACGGAGGAGTGCTCATTCTACATGAATTAATTGTTAAACATGTTCATGGAATTGTATCTGGCCTTACATTACTTTTACAAGAACTCTCATTAGACTCGGATATCCAGGCTAGTGAGATTTTTTTTTAAATAATTAAGATGTGATCTGTTTTCCTTGGCTAATGAAAAGCCATAGATCGATAAACCTTAAAATGTACTATTAAATATTTTCTTAATTTTCAAAGCTTTAAATACGGTTTATTATATCGTACAGTATTCCTTGTTTTGTGATGAGTACATCATCGTTCACCAGCAGACAGGGAAAAATAATATTAACCAGTTATGTTTCATCTCTTTTCCACCACAAAATGCTCCACTAGCTCAGAGATATTGTCTGTAGCTCAGGAATATACCACTGTATCGTTATGTGATATCATATTAACTTTAAGAACAAATTCAGTTAACACTCTGTGATGTTGTCTGTAGGTGACCTCCTTGACACCTTAACTAAATATACAAGTCTAATCTCTAAACTAAACCTAATCCATAGCCTAACTCCAAACCAGATTTCTCATGGGGCTGGGAGACAGCAAATAAAATAAATAAATAGATCAATGTGACCATAGAGACAAATACATAGTTTAGTGCTGGATTTAGATATATATTGTTGCTTCCGTCATATTGATGACATACCACTGGTTGCGTTCTTATAGAGCCACTGATTGCACACTGTTGGTCAGTAAAACGTCCTGACAGATAAAAATACAGACATGCTTTGCTGCGTGGTTCAAGGCTATAGTAACAACATCAATCGAATAAAGAATTTGAGCTTACCCAACATTGTGTGGGCAAAGAGACCGAGGAGCCATCTCCTCATTCCGAAGTTTGCCATTATCATGGTGTAGTTTTGCTCCTCATCATTTTCAGCAATCGTTCGTGGTTGACAAAGCTAGGAGCTTGTGTCACGTTCCGTATCTTCCCTCTCTCGCTTGATCCCTCTATCACCGTCTCTCCTTATTTTTACACTGTCAGAATCATTTGGTCTTTTAACTTATCAGGTTGGATCCAACTGCCTTTTTTTTCTTTTCTTTTTTTTTTGACAAGTTGATTTCGAAGCCATAGCCAGCACTGACTGTTCATACATACAAGGCAGATGGAATGTCAACCATATGGACAGGGGAAACGTCTTCTGGGTTTTGCGAGTGCTCTCTATATAAGGACTATTAAATAATCATTCTCATGACTGAGAATGGCTGGAGTCTGTGTATTCACTTGTTCATTTTATTTATTCAGTCTCCTTGTCTTCCCTCCACAGCACTGAGGGATAACCGGATCGACCTGGTCCGTGCCTCGTGGCAGGAGCTGACCATCAGTATTCGTGAGGTCACACTGGGAGATGAGGGTCCCTATACCTGTTCCCTCTTCACTATGCCTGTGAAAACAGCCAAGGCGTACCTGACTGTACTGGGTAAGATAACATACATTCTATACTCTGACTATTATGCACATCTTTGAAACACATGTACACATATCCCCATTTTTCAGAAGAACATGCTCTCCACATTCTGTCTGTATAAGCAACAGTGTTGATTGGTCTCCAACGCTGAATCCTCACTGAATCCTTTGAAACTTGGAGCCCATGGGACCAATACTGGTACGACAACCTCGAGTATCCACCAATACTAGTACCAATACTGTCTCTCTCTCTCTGTTAATAATACATGTGCTCTGAATCCAAAATAGAATTGTCCATTATGGAATTCTAGAAACATGGCTGAATCCCCTGTGACTCTTTAGACATTCCTACACTTTTTGGGTGTAGGAGTCTATGATATGTAGGCAGTAGGGAGCCTTGCTACTCATCCATGTTATGCATCTCTCTTTAGGCCTCAAAGTTCAGAATTTACGCGGTAGTTTGGGTTTTTTCACAATATCTGACCCTGTGATATTGGCATATATCGGACATGAGTATCAGCTGAGTACTGGATTGATATAGCCACCGTTGTAACAAAAGCACATGATGTTGAATTGTGTTCCTAACCTTAATTCACATTAACATACCGACATTTCATTCCATGCATCCATTTACAATTTCTATTGGTCCATGCTTCCTGAAGTGTTCACACAAAGTGGTGCGAAAAAAACAGGTTTTTATATGGCAATGACTGCATGTTTGCTAAATCTAAGGAAGAGGAAACCAAGAAGTGACACGTGAAAAGCTTTTGCTTTCTAAACTATTTTTATATGCAAGAATTCTCATTTTCACACCTTAGGCCAGAGCAAGCGATATTGCTTTATTGTTACAGAATTTTCAGTCCATTTTAATGAGTTCAGGAATCTATGAAAGCCTTGACAGGAAACCAATATCACCAGCACAGAACACAGCAGAATTAGCTTTTTTTAGCAAGTTGATAGATAATTAGATTTTTACCTCATAATGTGGTGGAGGCGTTGCAGATTTAATGTTGCTGGGGATCTGAGTTTAATGAAGCAGATTTGCCCGGTCGCAGGCTATCACTGAAAACCACCTAGAAGACAGTTTAATTAGTCTTCCTATCCACATTTTTTTTATTACTTTTGTCAATCAAAAGTCAAATAGTCTCTTCCTCAGAGTTCCTTTGGCAACATCACCGCTGATGTCAACATAGGCAGCCCACAAATATTGCTTAATTCCACATTTCCAAGCTAATTAGGTGCCCAATTACTTAGTCTTTTTTTAATTACATGGTGTAAAATCATTAGTGTGCGTGAGTGTGTGTAGCTCCAACAACATTAAAGATTATTAATTGAATATATGGGTACAATTAAATTTACTCACCATGTTTAATGAAGGGACAAAAAATTTATAAATTATACATTTGTAATTATCTCCTGTTTTTTATGCATATTGTGGATTCTGAAATCAAAACAGCTTTCAAAGCAAGACAAGCCTTACAAAAAATGACAGATCCTTTTTTCCACTGTAATTACTAGTAATCATTAGAGCAACGTAAAAGATTTGAAAGATGTAGTTATTACAGATGCTTTGGAGGCAGGACCAGGTAGACAATGGTAGCCTTTGACATCTGGCCAGACAGACAATGATAGCTGTCACATGACCATTGACAGGAGGAGGGAGAAGTTATAGGTGTGAAACACCCATCTAATGAATATGCATGTGAAAGAGCAGAGGAAAAGCACCTAGTCTTATAAATTTACAAATTGCATTAAAACTACATAACATTTCTGAATGCTCTTATTACCCTATTGTAGCCAAGACATATGTGTACAAAGTTCAGACTTCAAAGGTCTTTGTCAGACATATTTAAGGTGTGTTTTTTTACTTTGTTTGAAGTTTTTTGTCATGTCTTGTTTAAACAATATTTTTTTTTAAAACTAATTTCATTACATTCACTTTACTCACATATAATTGTTGCTGAGGTTTTCCAGAATATAACAATATTTGTCACTTTGGCATAGATGTTTTTAGTGAGATGCAATACTTAAAAACATAAAGGGGTTGCAAATTGCCTGAAAGTGCCAGAAAGGCCTCGGACCTCAGAGGGTTAATCAAATGTATTGCACTCTTGCAGTCCTGACCTCTGCAAGTGTTTAACTGATTGTGGAAAGTTCACCACAAGTAGCAAAATTAGTTTCTCAGAATATCTGAGAGGAAGCCTTTTGTACAGGTTTCAGATGAGAAAAAAAACACAACCAAAGCACAGTGTCTGCATCATTATTATGGATGAATGCACAATGTGTTTTTTCCCTTATACACATGCCTTAGAAGGAGCATTTCACAAAACATGGGAGGTTCATAAAAAAAGTGGTGCTGTCGGAGGTATTGACCAAGTTGCATTCGGCCTGCATAGTCAAAGCCGCTAGCAAAAAGTGTAAAGGTACCATTTGTCATACATGAACACACCACAGCACACAGTGCGAACACCATGAAATTCTTCCTTTGTATTTAACCCATTCACCAAGTGAAGCAGCGGGCAGCCAGGAACACAGCGCCCGGGGAGCAGTCTGTGGGGATGGTACCTTGCTCAAGGGAACCTCAGTGGTGCCACTAGCAGCCCTGGGATTCAAACCCATGACCTTAACCACTAGGCCATCAGCAACCAAGCTAGATGGAAGCATAGGCCTTTCCGAAACAACATTCAGTAACACAATAGAAGGTTCACTTCAGGTTCCCTAAAAAAACTTTCACTGAAAGATTCTCTAAAGATGCACTTTTGTAAATAAAATATGTGAGTGTGAGGAACCCTTCTAAAGTCTGAATAATGTAAGGGTTCAATAATGATTTAAGGTTTTCCTCTTAATGTATGTCCAATCCAGTGAACTCTTCAGACATACATAGAGAGTTTCTTTCAAATGGTCCAATTAGTTAACAGCAAACAGTTATAGTCATAAACAAACAAAATCAATTTTTCAGAGGCGGTTTTTCCTAGCTATCAAAATGCCTTGAGTGGCACTGTTTAACTTATCATTTTGAAACTTGCTTGCTGTACAAAATGTGTGAACTGACTACGATGACATCTACAAATTTTCAAAAAAGCCTCTGACACTGCTTTTTGAGATAGATAGATGGATAGATAGATAGATAGATAGATAGATAGATAGATCGATAGATCGATCCTTCAATGCTTACCATTCTCTCCTATTATTCTTCATTTTTCCTAAATGCACTGTGAGTGCTGTTTGTAGCCACCACATTTTAGGCATGTAACTCTTTTTTCGTATTCACTGGTGGACAGAGACAAAGTCAGGATAATAAGGTTGTGCAAGGCTTCACAGTATATCACTTGTTAATCACTGGTACATTCTGACCGTTGTGATAGTGATATTGCAAACAATATGCCATTGAGTTTTGAAATCAAGATCAAGATCCAACTCTGCCTGACAGAAATCACTCCAGCTTATGAATCTACCATTTTACCAACAAAACAAGCCAAATAAACTGGACTACATACAGCTTCCAGTGTATTTGCAACATTTGTTTTTAAATGCATGCTACATAGACATCCACTGATACTGATTTATTTTTCAGGAGTGTGATCACGATCTTGTCCTTGGGAGCAATATACTCTGCAGAGTTCGCAATATCGGAACTCTTCTTGAATCAAAAAGGAGCCCAATATCAAATTTTTCTGAGTAATGTTTCCTATTGATTTTGCCATGTTGCACAGAGTCTTGCTAATAAAAGCTCTTACAAAGGTGCCAGTAAATGCATGGAAATAATAAACAAAAATGAGGGATGACGAGCTCAAGGCTTAAGGTTTGTCCTCCCGCTCAGTTGTGTGTTGCGATTTTAGATAAGCTGTTGCAATGTTATATTTATTACCAGAAGGTCTCAGCAAACCATAAAATAAAGAGCGGGGTGTTTTGTTTTTTTACTTACACATATAAATCTTTAGTTGCGGTAAGAGAACGATAAGTTTAATGAAATTGTTCTATGTCACGACCTCCATTTTATCAAAGATAACGCTTTACTCTGAAATATTATTACAATATGATCAAATAGCCACTATGAATGAAAGGTCCACGTTCAAATTAACCTCAGCAGAGGACATCACCTCAGGCAAAACCGAGGGATTTAAGCAGGTGATTGTAGAGCAATGATAAAACATTTCAAAGGTGTTCATGTTCAGCAGCAGCACTGGAGAGTACAGTCTTCTCTGAGCTTCATAAAATAGCTCGCTTTAAATACCTGGATTGGAATGCCATCATTTTTTAAGAAGCTTTTAAAATTCTGCACCAAATATAGTAAGTAAAGCGGTTATGCCGTCCAGTCTTAGCATTTTCATTCTTTGTTTAACCATGCATGCATGTTTATCAAAGGTTTGCATGTGCAAACTTGACAGTACCCACAAAAAAGTCAAGCAAGCTGATCTAACAAGGCCTGTGGAGAATTAAACCTTTCAAATGGGCAAATTAAAACGCACTCTCTGTTTTGCATGCTCTGTGTTTTGCATGTGTAAATTAATACCAGGGGGCTCAAGCGCTAGTATGTTGCACGGTCCAAACACCGGCTGGTGTCGTTGTAAATTTACTGTTTTACCATAATATTTTATTAGTTTTAGCTTGATTATTTTGTTTAAAACACATAGAAAAAGTATGTAGTTCATGGTTCTTGTCAATGATCAGAAATCACTAGTCAAAAAAAGGAGATTATTTCAACAAACAAACAAATAAAAGAGGAAAAGAATTTGATCTGACTGGCTCCCCAGTTTTGGTCTTGTCCAGTTCAACTTGCTAGCTAGGGCACCCCCGTTCACACTGCACCACCAACACTGGGAGGGTGAAGGCTCGTACATGGCTCATCGGGGTCATGTAAAGTCCCTGCGTCTTTTTCTAACTGCCACAAAAACAGATTCTGGACCGTCACTGGGTAGCTCAGCATGCTTGGAGGAGATTTCTAACTGCCAGTTCTGCCCTGTCAGCCAACAAATATTTTATGAAGTCAAATAAGGCATAAACGTGAAGTTTTAGCCCCCTTTACTATTCGTTCAACACCGAGGCCATGGAAATGAAAAGCACTGCATTAATGACAGTTATTTAATTTGGGTTTGGGTGTGGTCTATTCAGAAGCCGAAAACTATTGATCCCGGAGGAAATTCAGCTATTCTTTTAGTATCAACACCTTAGTAGATGGACATTTTACCTAACTGGTCCATGTTGCCAGCAGCTCTGTGCTCTGATCACCCTACTTTCCGATTAATTATCACTGGAGCACAGAAAAACAGTTTGTCATGAGGGTGTAATCACAATATATCCTTGTACATCGTACAAGCCTATTGACTACTTTTTTTTTTTCTAAATCCCCCCCGCCCCTCCTTCCCTCTCCCCCTCTTTGACTGCAGGTGTACCAGAGAAACCAGAGATTAATGGTTTCACTAAGCCAGCCATGGAAGGCGACCAGATCACCCTGACGTGTGTAACCTCAGGCAGCAAGCCTGCGGCAGAGATCCGGTGGTTCAGGAATGAGAAGGAGGTTAAAGGTAGAGAGCTGTGAATAAATCCACATTATATTTTTATATGATTAATCGCTGAAATCTCACTTTTCGGTGGAGGAATGGATGTCCATAGTCTATTCACACATCTGCTCCTCAATTCATTTGGTAATCCTGGTTGTAGGGGAGACATGCATGCTGCAAATATAATAAGTATTGTAGATAAAAAGGTATAAAGGTTTCGTTGGAGCAACACCATAGAAGAACCACATTTATAAATCTCCTTTCAGTGCATGGTTCTGCAAAAAAATCAGTTCTTGGATTTAGAGAACCACATTGTCCTGAAAAGGTCCTACTCCAGTTTATCCTATAAATTTTACAGTCAAGACAAGAACTGAATGTGAACTGTTTGTTTTAGTTTGATTATTGTTATAATGTTATTATTTAAATGAAACAGGTAAGAAACTAAAATACAAAAAATGAAAATTACAAAAAACAGAATACTAAAATGTTGGCCACCTGAAAATATATAAGATTTTACAGTTTTTGTATGGGACAATAGAAGGACATATAATCGCTGATCATTGCAAGGATCACGAGGGGTAAACTGCTTAATGAACAGAATACAGCAAAGTAGATGCAAAGAGAAAAGTTACTTTTAGCACGGACCGTTTTTGAAATAACCAATAATAACAATTACAATAATAATGCAAAATTCACAAACACCAGAGTCAAAAATAACTGAAAACAATTCAGCGTATTGCCTTGGATTGTCAACCATTCTCTGTTGTCGAGCACGCTGGGTATCATGGCGTATACAGAAGCCTAAAGGCGGTAATCAGTTTTGTAATTTTATGAAAATAGTTTTTACTGTCAGCGTTTCAGTTTGTTGTTTTTGGTCAAGTGTGTCCTGACACTTGGGTTTGGTTTTCTTTTTGGTGGATCTCTAATCATGAATGCAAAGTCCCTGTTGGTGTAATAGTCATGCGTCCCAATACTTTTGTCCATATATTGTATATGTGTGAGAGAGAGAGTGAGTTAGGTGTTTTCCATAGTACAGTTTTTGACAGTTTTTGTTTCTACCAGGTAGTTATGTACATGACAAAAACTTTTTGTCATGTACATTACCTGGTAGAAACAAATTTCTATTTATAATAGAAGGTGAGAGGCAGAGCACTAACTGGAACACGGCAGCATGTCGAGAGGTTTGTGACAATTCAGGTCCAGCTCTGTCTGCTGTGCATTCCAAGTAGGAGGCATTGATTGCCTTTGTTTGAGCGCTGTGCAGCACTTCTAAAAATACAGCTGTACTAATTAGTGATGAGATTGTGTTCTCCGTGCTGGGTGATTATGGTGTCTCTCGTAGACAGTAGCAGCAGGGAGGAGGACCATGTGTTGAAGTGGACTACGAGATGAATGCAAACCAAGCTGATTGTTCATTTCTTTGTTAGAATTTCAGCCTTTCATATTCACTGCCATTTCATGCTTAGTGTTGGTGTGGCTACAGACTTGGTTCACCAAATGAGTGGTTGTGATTCTGAAATCTGATTGGTTGAGCCATTGTGAAAGTCACATTCACACATTTAACCTCACTCATCATCTATGCTCCACCCACAAATGTGTTCTTTTGTAATGCAATGTTTAGTAAACTTTATTCCTATTCAGTCTCATTCAAGACAACATAACACTGATTTTCTAGTAATACTAAACTACAAAGCAAGACTGTTTAACAAGACAGGATTTTCCACCAAGTTACTGTTTTTACAGTAACAGGAGGACCATTAACCTCAATACAGCAAGAAAGTGACATTTGACATTAATGAGGTACGTTAAATTTCCGCATGTAGGCAAAACCTTTGTCAGTACTACGGTTGCTACAGAAGAATGGGATGGACAATTCATTATTAAGGCAGCAAGATAATAAAACTCATTGTGCCTTTCACTGCTATTGTTTAGTTCTTTAACAAAACCTGCCGTTAACAAGCGCAGTAACACCTTACAGAAGGCCAACACTGGTACATGATCCGTATATAAACCTTACATGACAACTGACATAAAGCTACATAAGCATTTATAATGGCTTATTCCAAGAAGTGTCCGTTATCATGCTTTATAAAAGTTTATGTAGGCTTGTGTCAGTTGTCATGAAAGGTTTATGTGCAAGTCATATAATCTTATGAATACTGGTCTTCAGTGAAGTGTTACCACAAACTACATTACTTGAAGAAAGAGTGGTTTGTGACTAATAGTAGATTCAATTAAAGCATTAAATGTCAAATGACGTGTTTTATAATTTTTTCATTTTGATTCACGATCAGCAGCCTTTAACCGTAAAACATGTGCCTTGTTGCTTATTGCATTGTCGCACAGGCCTTTGAATGATGACCATATCCGTGCATGAACAAAGAACACTCTTAACTCAGAACATCCATTATTATCATCTGTCGATCACCAGCAAGACCACAAAAGAACACAGAGATTGGAATATGGAAGTCCTAGTGGATTTAAAGAGAGATAATGCGAACTTAAAAGTACATTTGAGTACCCTGGGTAGATCCTCTTAGCTGACATCTGATTAGACTTAAAAGACAAACATCTACTCGTTTAACTGTAATTAACAATTGATCAAACAACATTTGCTGTCAGGCATCAGCTAGGCTACAAAGCGGAGTGACATTGTAAATATAAGGCTTTATAAAGCTACATTTCATCAAATGATTGCTGATGCTGTAGATGAGAGCAGCGTGGAAATCAGCTTATTTCCTTCAAATCCTGCCACAAACTGATGGTCTGATTTTCTCCTTGTATTGACTTAGATTGCTGATAAAAAAAAAATTGCCCAATAACAACTGGATTGTTTAGTCGTAGAGAAGCAGAATTAAAAATCGTCTAATTAACTGGGATTATTCTGAGATGGTAAACAAGTTTTTGTTGGGGTTAGACTGTGGTGTGTGTGTGCTGCAATGCAGATGTCACTCTCAACAGAGCAACCTGCTAAATGTTTTCACCTTCCCTTTGCCTTGCTGTGTAATACCTATTAATGGGATCTAATTCTTATTAGTTTTCAAGCAATCCTGCCTATGCTTATATTCACATAATTCTCTGGTGTTGCTGTGTTCCTTGCTTTGGTGTGTGTCTACTTCTTCCAGTGCAACTTTAAAAAAATCTTTATACAATATGAAAAACGATCAGACACAGTTCAAGAGGTCTTTATTAAAGGGAACAATTATATATAGAGCCATACCAATTCAAAGACCCAGGAATTATTTCCAGTCTGAAAAAAAATCCCTTCTCCATTACCAACTGTATGGCCATGTCCCCTCATTAAAAATAATAAAAATTTAAATCAGGAACCTCTGCATCATGGACCACACTTTGAAAACCAAGGCTATACAGCACCAAACAGCATTCCACGATTACAATTCAACCTGTTTTTATTGTATAGAACCCTATTTGCTAATGTTTGTAAGGACCTGTTCAGGCCAGTCGAAAGTGAAGGTTCTTTTGTAGCCTCTTCTCAGAAGGTTCTCCTATAAAAAGCTCTTTCTCTTACTTTTTTTGTGGTCGTCGATGGCTCTCATAAATTAGTTTTTTGAGGGTGTTTTTTTTTTTTTTTCCAGTGCTAGGCATGCTCTTTATTCGGCGGCGTAAATGTTAGATGTATTTTGTTGTGTGAGTCAAAGGAGCATTTCATCCATCATGCACTCGAGGCTGGTTTTATTTCAGGATTTATGAGCAGATGCCTGGAATCAGATTCAGTGCAGGATACGGTGTGTAAATATGTGTGTTACACGGCGCCACACTGCCAATCTAGACTTGCATACTGTGAACGGTTACGGTCGCCAATGCCGAACACGCAGGGTGTCAGTCATGGAAGTTTTCATCATGAACACATGCAGCTGAAACAGTGATGGATGGATTCAATAACGTGAGCACATCTTAGATATGCACAGCCAGTTTGCATCGAGAGAGAGAGAGAGAGAGAGAAAGACAGGGAAACAGGCCTAGAGAGGCCAATAAAAACTATGGGATGACTGTCATTAAGGTGGATAAAAAATTAAATAGTACAATAAGCAAAGGGACGTGGCAAAGTGTGATGGCTGTGGTTGAAATGTTTGGTTTGTCTGCTCACAGCTGAAGTAAACAAAAGGATATTACTCTTTACGCCAGGCTCACTTTGATCAGCTGTGAATGTCATTTCCTGCAACAGCTCTGTCTCTATGTGACTGCATGTTTATATATTGGGTGTGTGTGTGTGTGCTCGGGCTGCACAATATATCATTTATTCAGCGTTACAGCAATGATTCTCTTTGCAGAGCTGATATCACAGAAGGCTTCAATATACAAATGAGTCTCTATCCAATCAAAACGTCAATCTATACTGTGCGCTGCGAGCATCTTAGCCAATCACAGTTCCAGATCAGTGTTTCTGTGAATCCCTGCATTCAAGTAACCCAACAGCAGTAAATGTCAAATCTTGAAACATGATCCAATACAACACTCATGTTTTATAGCACTGGTGTTTTGTCCATATCGTGCGGCCCCAGTTTGTGTTTGTCAATGTGTGTGGGTGAGGCAACAGCTTCTGTCATCACTGATTTCAGCACCTCTCCAGCACATCCGTGGTGTGAAGGCATTTATTTTGGAGCTCCATTCAGGGAATAGCATCACAGCGAATGCGAAACACTGGGAATTTAGCAGCACTCAGGCTTCTATTAAATCTCTGTCTTTAAGTCGCAGGCCATCTCTCACACCCCCTTCACAGCAGTTCCCTTGTGTCTGTGCCCACACAGCAATAAGTGCATCTTTTTTATTCCACTCCAAGCAAAACTGGGGATCAAATATTGCAGAGTGGTCCATTTCCTATATATACATTTCCTATATATCTGTATGTGTATATATATATATATATATATGTGTGTGTGTGTGTGTGTGTGTGTGTATGTATATATATGTATATGTATATGTGTATGTGTGTGTGTGTGTGTGTGTGTG
>JBBJLS010000036.1:6833964-6859762 GCA_037577275.1 Bryconaethiops microstoma
GTGTGTGTGTGTGTGTGTGTGTGTGTGTGTGTGTGTGTGTGTGTGTGTGTGTGTGTGTGTGTGTGTGTGTGTTTTCAAATAATATGAAATTGTTAGTGAAATTGTGTGTTTGTTTTGTCTTAATTTTTTATTTTCATTTCTTTTTGATAAAGTGCTTATGCTGAAAGAGACGGTGTAATGTTGTGCTGGTTGAGTCGGATGAACAGTTTTGTTGGTGTAAAGGATTTAGGAGGTTAGATATATTGTGTGCCCAAACTGTGTAGAGTGTTTTGAAAAAGAGGCTTCAGTATTGTGAAATTTGACTTAGCGATTGCAAAAAACTGAAGTCTACAGAAACTTTTCTGAAAGGCCTGCTGCATGTCTGTGTGTGTTTGAAGCATGGCATGGAACATCCTCCACAATGTCAAATCTAATTGTATGTTTATCTCTCAAAGTCTCAGAGGAACTGTTCCTTGTTTGTTTGCAGCCTTTTGTGTAAATATTCTTGGCTGCATACTAACAGAGTTGTGATTGTTTGTCTGTTTGTTGCTTTTTACAACAGAATAAAAATCTTGTTCCTTTCAGTGACTCTTATGCTGATTCTGTTAGAACTGTGCTTCTGTCCAGTTGTGCGTGTGCGTGTGCGTGTGCGTGTGTGTGTGTGCGCGCACCTGTGTATCTTTAATATTAAATTTTATGTTAACATTAGGTAAATTGAATTTATCCTAAAGGTGGATCATTGACAATTTTCCAGTTGTAGAAAGACTGGTGAAAAGAAAGAAAGAAACTAAACTTAAAAAGGAAATAAACAAGACAAAAAAAAGGAACAAAAGAAAGGAATCTGTTCTTCTTAAGCAAAGATTTGTTTTTGCTAAGCTTTGAAAGTATTTGGGGTTCATTCAGGTCAAGCCCACACTGTTGTGAATTTGGTTCAGTATAAGTAAGGTGAAACAGTCGTGCTTCATTGGATTAAACAGAACTTGAAACTAGATGAGGAAACAGTTACACTATTTTTGCAAACAGATTCTGAAGTTTTGAAACTCCTTCAGATGGATGACATCCATCGGCATTTGTTCAACGGAAGACTTCCTTTAGTCAGCAGTGGAAAATCACAGACTCCGGGTGTTCTGAAAATCCTGCAGTCTTTGAAACTCTTGACAAAAGTAAATCTGAACTTTGGCCATCTTTGTACACAAAGACGTGGAGAAGCTCCTTGTGGAGCGCTGGGTTTTGAGCTTGGAAGCTGGTGAAGTGTTCTCGGAGTGCCGATGTGCGTCGCTGCCTAGAAATAATGAATACGCCTCCCCACTTTAGCCAATGTATTCTATTCAAACTGCTACTTTACAGCGGATGTCCATTTTTTTCAAATGACAAAGAACTTCAAAAACATACAGAGATTATTCGGCATGTAGATCATCACTTTGTTTTTAACGGTTGACAAAGCTTGTTGTTGATTTTCACATTCAAGTAAAGAAGCCCCTAATAGTCATTCGTGAACAATGTGAAATTCTTTCTCTGCGTTTAACCCATTCACTGAGTGAAGCAGGGGGCTGCCACCAATGAGGGCTGCCCAGGGAGCAGTGTGTGTGGGGACGATACCTCAGTGATTACACTAGCAGTGATGGGATTTGAACCCACAACCTTCTGATTGCAGGGCCTTCTCCCTAACCACTAGGCCACCAGCTGCCCGAATCTCACTGTAGTTGACATACTGGGCTGCTTGTTTTCCATATTTATTACAAATTCTAAAACTGTGTGTGCATCTGTCTATATGTTGTTGTACAGGGGCAAAGGAAGTGAATGCCAGCGGAAAGACATTTACAGTCAAGAGCTCTCTGCAGCTGCATGTGGACAGGAATGATGATGGCGTGGCCTACACCTGCAGAGTGGACCATGTTGCCCTTCCCTCCACCCCACAGCAAGCCACTGAAGTGCTGGAGGTGCACTGTGAGTACTAACCCAAGAACTACGCAAAATATCACCCATTAGTTCTACAGGGCCTTAAACTCAAATTATCTGGAGATGACTACAAGCTAGTACTCATCTCCAAGGAGGGTCAGTTGAAAAAAAGGGCCTATTTTTACAAATATGACTTTTATCTACATTATATATACATTTAATGTTAATTGCAGTTTTTCTGTGAAACCAAAGTGCAATCACTAGTAGTAATAGTAGCCATAAGTAGTGTTAATATTACTATTAGTAATAGTATTAATATACGGTGTTTAATAATTAAATAAACACTTGGTGTTTCTGGTGGGTAAATTGAAACAGTTATTTCTGCATTCTCAATTAATTTCTTAATTCAATCATGCTGTATCTACTGATATATCTACTGTATCTACTGAGTCCGGAAAGGCAGGTTTACTATAACTATCAGTCTAAATTAGACCTAAGCCTAAATTATAACTATTCCTTTTTTATTATTATTAGCTAACGTAACTTAAAAAACACAGTCAAACTCAGTCTAGCAGTCTAGCATTAAAAACACCAACCTGAATTTAGTTTGCTGAATAGGATTTTTCCAAATTTTATGTACAGTTTGTTCAAAAGGACATTGGTGAACAGAGCATGGCTAGGTCACTTTATTATCAATTTTTTTAAAACTTTTGCTTAATTTAATTTTAGGACAAAATGTTTTAATACCCTTACTTCTTTTGTTTTTAGCATCTTTGTGGTCTTATGATATGTCTGTTTGATGGTCTGTGTATGTGTCTCACTCCATGCAGATGCCCCTCGTGTTGAGATCAGGCATTCTCAAACACTCCCACAGGAAGGACAGTTTCTCAAACTGGAGTGTGTGTCTAAAGGAAACCCCTCGTAAGTCTTTCACACCATCCCTGCCAATTGTTTATGTTTTGAGAGAGCTGTGTGCGAATGTACAACTTTTATTCTTCATTAGAAGTGATGCTCATCCCCTCTTTGATAGGATCTATTGAGAACTGGTTAGATCCTGAGCTAGTTTTCCACTGGCTCAAATGTGAAAATGTGTTCATAGAATTACATTCAAAATTCATCTGTACTTTTTTAAACCGTCAGTATCCTTTTACTTTAAATTTAGCAACCAGTTTTTGAACAAATCTACCATCTAATACAGTATCATCATTGCCGACCACAGTACACTCTTAAAAATAAAGGCTCTAGGCTTCTACAGTTCAAGTAATTGATATATAACCTTTTGTTTAGGTTCTTTAAACCTTAAAAAGGAAGTCAGTGTTTTTTGACGTCTCTCTTTAGGGAAAATGTTGTAAGCTGTTCGGTTCTTCTAGAAGCAAATTATTGTTGCTTCTAGAAGAACAATAATACATTTAGAAATAATACATCCCAGATTTCAATGGAAATTGTTTATATGCTCACTATCACTCAGGTGACACTGTTTTCAGTTTTCTTCAGGGGAATTCCGTCAGTTTAAAAAAAAAGATTATTAATACAGCAGTCAGTCAGTGTATTAATAATCATTTCATTAAATGAAGCTTTTCGAAATAACAGGCTAGACGTCTGGTTCCTATCACCACCACTGCGAATAATTCTGACTATGAATACTCTCTCGAACAGCACTTTTCACATGAAACCACTCCAAATGACTCTTTGAATGCGTGAAGGCTTAAATTATGTACTTTTAACCAGTTTTGCATTTAGCTTCAAGCTTTACACCTATACAAGAAGGAGCCTGACCCAGCCTGAAAAGCTGAACATTTATGTGACACTGTTTACTTTTCATATCAGCCACAAATAAATAAGTCATGAGTGTATTTTCCAAATCTCTAAAAAAGCTTAATAATTAACCTGATGTAATGTTTTTGTTTCACTAAACTAATATACCATTAGAACTATTATATGAAAATCTAACCGATTGTAATGCACTGAACGCTCCTTGAGTTATTGTGGGGTGCAGTACAAAAATCTCTCTCTTTACCATTTTTGGAAGCGCTTCAAGCACTAGGGGCTATATGCATTCAGGTATACAGCATACACTCAACTCTGGGGAGAACGACGTACTGCACACAGGCTTGATTTTAATATGACTGTGAAGACAAAGACTTTACACACGTTATATACCCCGCACACTTTTTTGTGTATTCTGCTTCAGTTATTTTTTCCCGCTGTCAAGCTGTTACTCATAAGACCTTGATATTGTAATGAAGCAAACTCATCAAAGCAATTTATACAAAAAATATAGCAACATAAAATATGATAATATACAAAGTTTCCATTCAGTGACTGAAGTTGTTGTTCGTAATATTTCCAGTAAATTCTTACTCCAAGCATTGTTATTCATTTAAAGCTTGTTATTGTTGTCACTGGACTGCTGAAAAAGGACAAAACGTCCATCATTGTATACTGCACCCATTTCATTTAACTTTTGCAAAATAACAGTGAACATTCTGTGTCACTGCATAGCATAACAATCACTTTATCAGTAGTTTTTGCTCAGAAAATGACCACTCCAACAACAGCACCGACACCGAGCTGTACGTCCCTGTTCCCACAGTGGGCCTGAATCTCATAGCTCTCTGCTCTCTTCATGGAGCACTGAAATTAAAATGCTGGCTCCAGCGCTCAGCAAGGGTATAATTTGTCTTACAAAGAGCCATTTGGGTTTCAGCCACTTACTGGATTGCATGATTTGCTTCTGGCGCATTATATAGGGGATAAGAAGCCATTTGAAATTTACCTTAGATTTACAGATGCTAAGGTAGATTGGATTAAATATAGACATTTAAAACTTGTAAGACATTCAAGTAATATACTCCTCACTTTTTTAAATTGGAGATTCAGTTAATCATGTAGCAAGTACTTTAAAGCCTGTGATTAATAGATATTATTAATGGACTCGACATGCCTGTAACTAATTATCTTTTAGCCTGGAAGCTTGCTGATCAGCCTTGTTCTAGGAAATACATTGTCAGCCCCTCAGTTTAAGCGAAACATGGTTCTTACTTCATATATAACTTTTAATATATATATACATCGATCAGTTAATCACAGTTCTTGCCACAGGCGTTCTGTAAAATGAAGACAAAAATGCGCTGCTCGGCCCAGTGAGGGGAAAGTTTACGTTTAAAAGCGGACAGATGGAACGGCTGATAGGAGTCTCATCATCTGCAATTCATGCAATAAGGACTTTTTAGATCATCGGAGTACATCAGGTGATAAATATCACCTCAGCGCAAAGCGTTGAGGAGCGAACCCGGCGGTCCGAGCCATTATATTAGGGGGAAACTTTAAAAAATCATTAGCTTCGTTCCCCAACTTATCCACCCAACAAATTGTATGAGTGACACACGTGAGACACCGTGTTCAGCACACAGCCCAGCAAAATTTTACCTTTGCAGCAAAAATGTGTGAAATTAATTTATATTCATTAATCAGAGAACTTGTAATTAATTGTAATTTTTTTTTATCACTTGACACCCCTAATATATATATATATATATATATATATATATACATATAAACGCTTTATCAAATGCTTTCCTTTTGCATAATATTCTCTATAATATTCTATATGTCTTTGCATAGTATTCTCACCTGTCCAGACATGTGGTACATCAGTGGTTCAAGGAATCATTGATCACTGGTAATACAGAATAAATATTCAGATTCAGAAAATTTCAGATGATAGCCAACCCTGGAGATAGGCAGCTTTTCTTAGCACATACTTTTCACCTTTGTCTGAACTTCCTTTTGTGCATGTGTGTGCATGCATGCATGCATATATATATATATATATATATATATGTATGTATGTTTATATTCAATATGTGTGTTTATATTCAATATGTGTTTCAGGCCAGACCCTGTGCTATGGACGAAAGATGGAGGTGAATTGCCAGACCTGGACCGCATGATCGTGGAGGGCAGAGATCTCACCTTCACGTCCTTAAACAAGACAGACAATGGCACCTACCGCTGTGAGGCCAGCAATCACCTGGGCACCAACCACGCTGAATACGTGCTGTTTGTATATGGTAAGTCCTGCAGAGGGAACCTTAACATGGCCAACGGAGTGTGAGCACCTTAAAAAGGACCTGTCTGATGTCCTGGTAATAGGTGTTTTCACCCTGATGGCACCTGCTGCTATATTGTCCCACCCTTTTAAAAGCTCCCCTCACAGTCTGTAAAGCAAATACACCAGTAACGCTCCCGTCAGTATCTCTTTGAGATTTAATCATTTTCCCTTTCGGAATCGATAGTTAAGTGACCTTCACTTGGCCCATGGAACCTGAATTTAAGCCAGTTCCAAAAAAAGTTTAGAGAGAGACCACCGCTCTGAAAAACCCATTAAAACTTTTCCAAATATTGATGACCACTCCAGAGAGATTGCAGATCAGTGGCTGAGGAGAGGCCATATTTTGCACATACTGACTGTGCTTTAAAAAGCTCCTCATAGAAATATGCTTGCCACTTGGACACCATCCTATAATGATTTTTCTAAATAAGATTCAATACCAGATGTAATCTGCTGCATCAGTTAGTGTCACTTTGAACCAGAACCACAGTTTGAGTGCAAATATTGCTGGAAAACAGTAAAGTCACAGTTTTCTATTGATGCTAGTATTGTTTTTGTGCTCCAAATATTACAAGTGACCTGTTTATTTAAATTGTAACTGTCATTAAGCCTTGTTTTTGAAAAAAACTAACCCTAAACTTGACAATGTTCATGTAAATTGAATATTATTTTTCAGACATAAGGCAATATTAACACCGTTTTTCTCAGCCAGCAGTTATAATGTATCTACACAAACACATACACACCCACATGCAAGCGCATATCAGACACCAGTGACGTGTAACAGCAGTAAAAGGCCGGTACTGTCGCTATTGGCTGATACTGAGAGAGATATTTTTGCCTCTTTCTATTTTTAGCATTCCCGCTGTTGTTTGTTTGAAAAAAGCGCAGGTGACAAAAGTGAGAAAGAGAAAGAGAGAATGGTTATGTCTACTTCATTTGCTTCTGTGCCTTATTCTCTAGAGAAAACATCCCATTTGTGAGCAAATTATCATTTATTATTATTATTATTATTATTATTATTATTCACAATAATACTGACATCATATGAAAGCTGAGACTTTTTGATCAGAAACTAGTACAACCTCCTAAAACCCCACCATCATATGTTTATTAATTTTTTTTTTTTTTTTTTTTAATTATCGAAAATCTGGTTGCTTCAGAAATCGCCAAATACTTTACACCAAACCACTGTACGGTAATCTTAACCATTTAATTATGCAGAATTTCTGTAAATAAGATGAGATGACAAGAAAGAGTTCAGAAAACCTTTGACATGTAATGAGTCAGACGTGTTTTAGGAACCCTTATTTTTAAGACTTTTCACAAATTTGTGACCCATCTGCTTGGAACACAGCTGTGCCACCGATGGTTCTTTAAAAGGACAAGAAGCTCCAGGATTTCCTATTGCGTTTGTGCAAATGCAGCAGAACGGCTTCCCCAGCACTGACACTGTGGCGTGAATGCTCTAGCAGTCTGCCAGCCGTGTGCAGCCACATCTGCCGTCTCTATCAGCTCAAGCAGCTGCATAGCAATGGCCAGCAGCAGAAAGTGGAAACAGCAGAAAACGCTTCTCCATCCCTGCTGCTGCTGCCTCCACTGCTCCACACACCCTCAAGCCTGCTGGCTGGAGAGCAGCTTGGCTTTCTGGAACTGTTTCAACTCCCACACTTGCTTTCCTGCTCTTTTTCTTCCACTCTCTGAGAGGTTCTGAGGGAGATTTAATGAGCATGCGGAGTACAGTGTAGAGGTCTCTGCTCAAGCCCCATCGAAATGTCAGGCCACTGCAAGGACATGGATAACCGAAGCCTTTAATGATGTTGACGCCACAAACCTGACAACTTCCTGCAGGAATAATAAGCTAATTGGGTGTCACAAATATAGAGCACCTTGTCTGGATCCATTACTGTCCTTTCAATTGGCACAACACATTCCCCACTGTCATCAAAGACAGACCAGTACTGTACAAAAGCTCCCAGCCTTCATAATGACACATAATGTTATCATTTATTTATTATTAGGCCCATTTATTTCTTAGATTGTTGAGGATCTTTTTCCTCAGTTTTTAATCCTGAACATATAGTTTTTAATTTCATGTTCGTTCTACAGGTGACAGCATATGTACTGCTTAGAGAGCACTCACACCACTGACTTTTAAGTTTTTATTTTAGACCAAAAGTACAGAGAAAAAAAATACCAAGAAAAGAATAACCAGCCTGTTCTAATGGTGAAAAAACCTGAATGTCCAAAATGCATCGCGATCAGAAGTGGGTAGTAACTATTATATTTTGCTCTGTTACATATATGTAGAGTTAAGTCAAGTTTGTATGTATATTAATGATAGTTTTGGATTATTTTGACTGCCTTGCAGTTGGTTACATCCGACTTTTGAGCTCTATCGGTTTATTTTAGAGTGCATTTTAAAAAAAAGGCACAAATTAACCCTACGAAACCTCTGCTGTTAGATTTTGAATGTTCTAAAGGTTTCATTTAACTCACTAACATTGAGTTAATACATTAAAATTTGGTTGAACTATAACTTTGTTGCAGTATCTACACTGCCATACTGTTGGTGACACCTTATCATTTAATTTTGGACCAATTTATTTTAATTTTAGGCAAAAGGAGCATCAAAAAAAGAAGAATAGCACCTCACCGGCTTCATTTTGTATGCTGATAGATGCCTGATGTATTAAGTTTAGCTTTAGTTATTCAGATTTTTTTTTTTTTGTAGTTTTTGAAAGGGCACATTTACTTTTCACTTGCATCATTATTTCACCAAAGTAGCATTTATTTTACTTCAGTACGGGTTTATGCTATTCTGCACACCTCTGATAGTGATAGTAGGCACTCAGTCACCCAACATTTCAAGCGATAGCAGCACATGTGAAGGACAGTCAGTAATATGTTTGCATTGCATACATTATTAAAGCTTGGCCATAAAATGCTCCAATATGTTTCAGTGCTCCATCTACTTTGCAAAGTAAAAAGTGCTTATCTACTGTTGTACCACTGAAACATTTACTATGAAAAATGTAGCCAGGCTGTGAATGAGCTTTTTTGTTATCCAAAGCAAAATTCCAATAATGACTTTTACTTCAAGGAATACACTTCTTTCCCCCTGGTCAATGACTATTAAAGTCAATAATGAAAGTGGTTATATTCCTGTCTTCAGTAATAATCATTCTTTATTCCTAATTACTAGTGCATCATAATAAAAGCACTGTAAACCTATTCTGTTAGTCTTAAATGTCCCATTTGGGGATAAAAGCAAATACATTGTGCTTATTACTTTCCTGTGTTCGGTGCAGCAATGGCGGTGCGATGTGAGAAGTGTCAGGGGTGTTTTGCTTCAACAAGCTGAGCGTGGGGCGCGTGCCTTTGAGCTCATTAGAGAGAGAGCAGCCCACTGATTCACCTTATCAGTCTCAACCCAACTTTACTCCTCAGCCTTTATCGTGGGGCTAAACGCGCTTTATGCATTTCTAATGATCACGGGCCCGGCTGAGACAGGCTGCTGAGGTGGATTCGGGATTAAAGAAAAGCTTGAATGTGACCTGCCATTTTAAAAAGCCTGAACAGCTCAGTTCGAGTTACAGCGTGTGGCAGTGTTCGGTTAAGGCTGATTGGCATGAACTTTGCTTTGACTAGGCTCATGAATTTTCAAATGGCAGGTAACAGATGGGGCACAGGCTTACTTTGGCCTGCTTTCGCTGCTGTCAAGAGGTGGGTAACTGGTTGCAGATACTTACGTAGCTCAGAGTATATAAACATCATTTTGATTTATTTGTAGTTTCTTATCATAATGCTTTTGCTTCTATATCAGTATGGTCAGTTCCTTAGTTATATCTGCCACAAATTGAAAAATATATTTGCAAGGATATTTTGATGTGAAGCACAACATAAACCTGGCTTGTAACTCACTCAGGTTATGCAGGCTGACCTTTCTCCACAAGGAGGTGCTATTAACCTTTTGGTGCTGTGAATCAATGACACTGTGTGTCCTTGTTATTTTATGAATAATTGCTAAATTTACTTCAATTAAAGCTGTGTGTTTTTTAGATTTGTAGTGTGAGGTTTATGTTATTAACCACAAATACACATTATCATGATTGCTTCACCCATCTTTACCAAAGTGCCAATAGTTATGAAGCTTTAAATAATGATCATTTTATTGTAGTACCTAGTACAAACAAAAAATTTTGATTGGGATCATATTGCCAAATGTCTTGTTAGGATTTCTTTGCCTACTTCTTGCTGACTAGTTACTCACCTACCCCTGTTATTGACCAGACGATCCATAATAACAGACGATCCATAATTGTGCTTGCCTGAAGCATTTTCCAGCTCATGCTATCTAGACATCAGGATTCTGGAAATATATACTGTAGCATTTCTACATAGTGTTTACTTTACATATTCCACAGTCCTGAAGGTTGTTGCATTAATTGCAGGTTGTCGTTAATCGTGATTTATTTATGTTTAGTATTTTACATGAATCCCATTCCATATTAATGTGTGTTGTGTATTCAAGAGGAACTGTATCATCACCATCATGACAAAACCACATATCTCTGAAACAGTAACTTAAAATGAGAATTAAAAGCTTTACCTTAATGTATGTTAATGTTTCTATTGGTTTATTCGTCACAAAATGTTCACTCTTCTTAAAGGGCACCTAGTATTTTCAGATGGTGCAAATTATATAAAAATACCAAAAGTTTTGATGTGACAGTGATGATATATGTTGTTTATGTTTCATTGTTATCTTGATGGATTTTTTTTGCCTTTGTTGTTGTTTTGTCTGTATGCGTCCGTGTTTGTTTGTTTGTCTGATGTGTGCCATTGACCAGACGCCCCTACCACGCCCTCTCCATCCACAACTTCTCCCCCTGTAGCCACCCTCCCAGACACCACTGACCCCCTAGACTCCAAGCACTCCGATCCTGCAGTGACCGGTCAGAGAGGTACAGTAACCCCACTCCCCTTCTTCCTCGTCCTCTTCCTTACACACAGCTCATACTCTCACTTTCACTCCTACTGTCCTTGCCATGACTCCTCCTCCTTCTCCCTGAATGACCTCTCTTTCTGTCTCACTGAACCCCATCCGTCATATTTCCAGTACCCTTTAAGGAAACCTGCACTGCTTATTTTAGAATTTCAGCGTAATTAAGGTTTTGAGACACAAATGTCATTCAGAGGGATTTAATACGATATTGTAGAAAAACTCAGCAACTCAGATTTCCTTACAATAGTGATAAGAGCAGAGGATCATGAAGTGATCAGATATCTTGTTTCCCGTCACCACCATTGCTGACACAGCAAGTTTCTGAATTGAACATTTCATATCTTTTTTCACATCTTAATCATTTAATTAAGTCAGAGATCTTCAAACCAGTTCTCAAGGAAACATTACTCCATCTTTATCCATTGTAAGCTGGGTTTGAGGAACATATATATATATATATATATATATATATATATATATAAAATATTGTGATTCATCATTGGAACTATTTAGTCCAACACTAGATTTTGGATGCCAGCCTTTAAAGATTAGCTCTGAAAAGCCCTGCTTTGATATATGATTCATAAATGGAGCTACTTGGCTTGGTGCATACGTAGTGTTGGCTAAGCTTTGGCTTGGTGATCAGCTAGCTGTTCATGCTAACAGATAGTAAAGCCATTGACTCATAATGTCCTCCCTTTGTTAAGAGTTTCACAACCTTTCAAATTACACTTAAACTCCCTTAATATCCCTGAACCTCAAGAAACATCTTCCCCCATCATTGGGTGTCTGTACCTGTGATGTTCTTGTCCTGTGGACCTGTTCACATGGCTAATCCAGGCTCTCGCAGCTAATTTCATTAATGAATGTGAGTCTTCTTTTGTTCACGTGCGTAGTTGCAATCAACCATTTTGTGCCACTTAATTAGCAGACCAAATCATTTACTTTTCTTACTGAAGAAACTATAGTGTGATGTTCCTGATAGCATCCTTAGGGAGCGAGAGAGTGACTGTGCACTGATTAGGCTTGGCTCTGTCTCACGTCCCACTCAGCTCTACAGGAACTGCCCTGCTCTGAAGATGCCAAAAGATGCTCTAAAGATTCTTTGGAGCAATGCCATGGAATAACCTTTCTTGATGCCCTGAAGAACCTCTCAGTTTAGTGATTTCAGTCAAGCTTTTAAACAGCCACATGTTGGAAGGTTCTTTGGGGAACTCAAAGAGGTTCCTCCAAGGCACAGGTTCCCAGCCCTGGTTCTGAAGTACCTGCTTTAACACTCCCAGCTTAATGAGATGATAGGTTGGAGCCGCAGGGCTGAAGAAGAGAGAACACAAAAATGTGTAAGGTGAGGCATGGTACAGGGTCCACTTTTCTGTGGTCTTTTTATTTTTAAGAGCATATTTGCCTCGCAATCATGAGCCTCATTTGGCTGTGATGTGACTGTACTTCCTAACGATGTGCGAAATAGCCAAACCTGCAGGTGTCTAGCTTTCTTTTGTTTCTTTCTTCTTTAGGCCTTTTCGTTGTTATATTTAATTTATGTGATTTAGTATGTAGAACAGGCATTGCATGTTTTTTTCTTCTGGACTCTGCATGAGATTGTTTGAAAGTCTACCTTTGAATTATTCTTCCCAAAAGGCTCTGCGCATGTGGAACAGCATCCAGAAAACCCTGAAACTCTGTGCGTTTGGCAACTCACGTCAGACGGCAAGAATACATACCATAAGGAATTACTTTCAGCAGCTGATGTTACATCAGTTGTCTTTAACCTGTCTCTTTCTCTGTGCTGTTGTCAAATTAAGCAGGGGTTGAAGTGTGCATGAAGAAAACCATGAATTATAGCTTTTTCCCTCCAGTCTGCTACTCGCTGGTATGCATTGCAGAACGGCTCTTCATGGCCTGCGTATCATGGAAGGTCTGGAGTGTTAACAGCACTTATTTCCTCTGATGCATTAGCCACCCATCTCGGTGCCTGCGATCAATGGTGGGATTTCAGCAGCGGGCAGCCAGGACTTAATGAGCATAATAACTCTTCCCCACAGAAACGTGGGGCCCAGACAATGTCATCAGAGTGGCTCCCATCCCTGTTAAATCTGCCAAGTGCATTTTTATGGCTTGCAAATTAGCCGTGACCTTATGAAGCTGAAAGGTTGAATAAAGTACTTGGGCTTCAGAGAATTTTTTAAATATTTACAGCTCACTTTTCATAATCAGCGCACATGTCCGCCCCTTCTCGAACCCCTGAGCTGTTATCATCCCGCTGAGGCACTTCCACAGACGCAGTGATTGGCCATGCCTTTTTGGGCAGAAAAAAATGCAGGAGTCCATCTCGTTCAGAAAGAGTTCAATTTGACTTCATTAACCGAGGACTGGAATAATAGGACAGAAAATATGGGTGGAAAACAAAACAGAAATTTGGCGGAGCTGTTAAATTGGCATAAAAACTTTTGCAAGTTGTCAAACTTGGGCTCATTTCTAAAATAATGCCATGCATTATTTTAATGGAAGGCATAACAGTGGGAGTACTTGTGAAACTGCAGTACTGGTAGTTTTAACATATTCACAGAGCATAAATTACAGTGAAAAGACCATTCTAACGTAGCACAACACTTTAATTACGCTGGTTATAGTCTACGTTGAATAATACAGGCTTAAGTTGGTCAGTGTCCAGTCTCAAAATAGGGCACTTGTGGGCTATTCAGAAACATATGTATCTTCATGCATTGAGCAGACATCCAGCACGCACAGCATGGCCACTCCACGGGGGTGTAATAGGCAAACATGGGCCGACAGCTGTGGGTTGGACGCAGCCTTGTTCATGGGCTCTGGTCCCAGCGAGACACAAACAAATGAAGAATCCTCCCAGTGCCATTTTGCAAGTTCCAGCGCTTTGTTCCTGGGCAGCTGGCACAATGGGAGAGTTTTGTTGATCGAATTAGGGCTTTGTTGATCCAGTGGGGGGCTTTACATGTTGCCTGCCGCCCTCATTCTCCTTTTCTTAGCTATCTCTGGAGTTCAGGTGAGCATTTTACATATGTATGGGCCTGCACTGGGCTGCTTTACAAAGCTCCAGTGCACAGTGTTCAGTGAGTACAGGCAAGGTATCTGCGACAGAGCTGGCTCTCATTGTACAGATTTGGGTCATTTCTCAGAGAGAGCATGAAGATTCCCAACGGAATTAGAAGTGGTCAGGGAACTCTAGGAATCTCTCCAAAAATGTAATGTAATTTTATCTTCAGCAAAGATTTAAGGATTCTTAACAGTGTATTTGCAGCAGTATTGATTCAGCTCCAGTTTTCCAGTGTTGCTGATAGAAGGGGAGAAGAAAGTGCTGCGATGAGGAAAAAATACGGCCCCTCTGAGGTTCCCAAAAGTGCTTAAAAAGGTGGTGGAGGCAAAGTTTGTTGCAGTGTCTTCTCCAGGCCAGGTTAAATATTGAAACAGACATGCTGAGGGCCTTCTCTGCCCATTACAACCATTCCAGAACAGCAGAGGATTTAAAATGCTTGCAAAGGTCCTTGCCGAGTCAGGCAGCGTTGTTATTGATGATCTATCACATTAAGTCACATCACTGCAAGAATTATAGCAACAATTTAAAATAAGGCAAAGGACGAAAAAGAAAAATCATTAGATTCTGCAGGCGCGTATGAATTACGAATAATAGTCCCTCCATTCATTATGTTTTAATAGTAAGAGACACTTTAAGTAATTCTCTGGAATGAACCCTTCTGCTCTGTTCATTTTACAGTGCCTGATCTCGTTTAGAAATTGACAGCATCATTTAGACAGTGATGATGTCTCTGGACATTTCTCTACTTATCTTCGCTCTTGTTGCTGCCTGTTCGCCCTACAATGGTTTAAACTGCAGTGTGTTCTCATGCAATGTTATCAGGAGCATTTTGGCCCTGACTGCTTTTTAAATAGACCACAATGCAGGGCAGCCAATCAGAACAGAGATCATTTACATATATAAAAAAAGGCACAGTAACAGCCTGTATAATTCTGTGTCTCATAGGCACAGTAACAGCCTGTTTAATTCTAAGGGGTACAGAGCGGATGGAAAATGGGCATTTTGATACATAAACCCAACATACCAACATAGTGATAAATGTTGGAAATGGGTCCTATTAGATAACCATGCCACACTATAGTTACATGACAAATCCTGCTTGTCCCACTTGGCGGTCACCAACTACATTAGCTTTTTTTATATTTAGGTTAATTATTTAGCTTCTCAACCAACCATGCACATGTTTTTTCCAGACACAATTAAAGTCTGTAATTTGTTTTGAAAATCTAATTAAACCTCTCGGACCACCAGCATGGTCCCTTGTGCACACATTTGGTCTAAAACTGGCTCTAGAGAGGCTCTGACATGTAAATAAACCCACTGCCGGTGTACAGTTCAGCCCTGACAAAATAAATTGTTTCCTGTCTTTCTTTCTTTCTTTCTCGCTATTATTTTTAATAGGGACGTATGAATGAAGACTATATGAACGTGAACTCTTTCGAAAGTGAGGTCCCTTCTGACAGCTCATGCAAGAGTCTGATGGTACCAATAGCTTCTCCCAGGCCTTTTTCCAACTTGGCAACCCCTCAGCTTTTCCCATTAGATACAAATTACCAACATTTCAGCAGAAAGCCGGGCATAATTGATGTATTGAACTACCCAATCAGTGCACTATGGATGATTTCTTCAACCCAGTCCTGATTTACATTTACACAAATTAATTTGTAAATGGATATTTTTTTTACTTACATTGTAATACATTTGTGTAATGGATGTTTTTCTTGAAATTTCTTTTCACTCTTTAAGGTATGAAACAGTTCTTACAGATTAAATGTGAAAGGACATGGCTAAACTGCTGCAGGCTGAATAAGTACATATGGGTAAATGCACTGATTTTTGTGATATTATGTACAACTCCTAAAAACAGGCCATTTTGTAGTTTACTTAATATATTCAAGTTGTATGGACTAGGAAGTAAAGTGTAACATTTTGAAACTTCCATTTCAAAATAAAATATATATTTTTTGTTCAATTTCAACATTCTTCCACCTACAACAAATGACTCTATATAGTAAGTAAATAAGTAAATCCTCTCAGATATCTTTAATGAACATAGTGTTATTAGATTAAATAGGACACCATTGGCACTCTGTGTGTGAAAGGGGCGGAATGAGATATTTACAAATAGCACCACTGTAAAACTGTCACTATAAAACAGCATTTAAACACAATAAAAATGCATTTATAAATGTTTTGCTTGCTCACCTAGTTCTTGTCCGTCAAAGATATTTTCATTGTACAAATATATTCCAGAGCAAAATGCATAGTTGCACTCGGGACGTCCAAAACAGGCAGGAATCACATTTTGTGTCTGTTGTGAAAGAGGTCTAAAAAACCATCCACTAAAAGGTCTTTAGGAAACCAAAAGTTGGTACTTATATAGCATCACTCCTAAGAAGCTGTTTGGCAGCATTACGTTTAATAGTGTAACATTGTGGGCACAGCAGCAACTAGGTGTGGCATGTGGAGCGTGTATCTGAAATCCAAAAGCCTGAGGTAGCAAGCTCATACACTCTATCTCTCGGCTCTGTTGTGTAATATCTATATGCTGGGAAAACTGCCAGGGAGCCAGGGAAGCCAAAAGCACATGACAGGTGGATGAGAAGAGCACTAAAGCACACTAAGAGGCCTGCAGTTCTTTATTGATCTGAAGTTAAAGGCCTTCTGATTCACATGGCCATTCCAGGGGAAATCTGAGTAATGGACCTCAGGGAAAAAAAAAGGCTTTGATTTCTTATTGCTTAACTTCATGGATTCCTTGTGTATCTTCTGCAACCATAAAAATAACCTTGACCTTTAGCGGGTAATCTGGAGTGCAGAAATACAAGCTTGCTCCAAACTGCACAGTGCATCACAATATGCTCAAATGTTGTGATGCACTGTCCTTAGTTGCACTGTACATAGAGGGATTTTTATTTTTTTTAAAGCAGTGTAGGAGACCACTGCTTTAGACGTGGAGGGCTTTGAGACTAGTAATATACGGAATACAGCAATATGGGTTAATAAGTCCTTGCAAAGAGAAGCTTAATGTCCAGCTGAGTTCGTAATTAAATCCAAATGAACTCGTACTTAAATTCATAACATAGTTAATAAATTGGCCTTTCCTTTCTGGTGCATTTGTCAATTGCTCTGTAATTTGTTTCTTTATCAACTATTTGAAAAACAGGGCATGCAGTATTTCATATAAGTACATTGGGAACATTATGTTTCATTTGTTTGTTTGTTTTTTCCAATTTCCATTGACTTTTAAAAAGAGAGGATGGTGTTATGACTAGACATTTCTCGCAATTCTTATGGTTAGCTAACCGTCTTCCCCTATACCCTTGAATCAGGTAACACATCATTGGTCACCCGAATCAGAAGGTGTATAGGAGTCCGTGTGCTCATCGGAGGGAGACTGAGAGTGTCCCCTGCTGAATGTTAATGGAGAGAATTTTATTGTGCTCTGAAGGTGAAGCTGTCGCAGCTCAGCACTTTCCCTTCAGAGCCACTCGATAGCTCACCTAAGGAAAGAAGGGCAGCGGAGCATTCACATGCGCGACACTTCTGCGTGTTCATACGTTTCTCACCGGCAGCCCTTAAGAGCGCTCATTCAAATGCCTTAACGATTACTGCAACAGTAATCCTAGACACAAGCCCAGCTCCAGAGGGGCTGACCTCACATGTGGAATTAATATTCATGCTACCTTGAATTCTCCTCCCAAGGAGAAAAGTTTTTTAAAAAAAGGCGCCTCCTAGATCTATTCGTTTCGGGAGAAAGGTGTGTTTGCACCTGAACTTTATCTCTCTTTCCTCATAAAAAGGAGCTTGAAGTATTAAAGGGCCCATATAATGGAAAACTGAATGTTCGTACCTTTTTGATATTAAAGTTTACTTAGTAGGGCCAATATTGTGGAGAACCAAATTGTCTTAGCTTTTTTTATTAAAGAAAGTTGTAAACTACAGTGGTAATTTAACACAATAATTTAAAGGTTGAAATCATTGAAACCCAAATTACCCAAGCTTTTTTTTATATAAAAGTTTACTAAGTAAACTACAGAGGTGATATAATATAGACACTACAAGGCCAGTGTCATAGAAAAACTTTTTTGTTACAACTTCAGAATACACCTTTCAATTTCCAATCCACACAGTCCATATATGGCAACTAAGCAAAAACAAACCAGCCCATTTTGAATTTCATTATCATGAAAGTTTCATACAATGTAAATGACAGCTTTTGTGGTGAAAAACAAAAATGGGGGGGAAATGGAAATTGTTTTGCTAGGACAGTGATATGTTGGCCTACAACAGTTTAATATTCCCATTCACAGTGCTGTGATAAGGAAACAGTGGCAGTTACTGGAGTGGAAGTATTAACAAATGCATTCGGAAAGCAAATTCATCACTGCCATCTGAGACATGAAAGAAACTGAAAGAAATTGCTGATGCCAGTTTCTCTATGGATTTAAGTTCAGACTTTATATTTTGTTCTGTCCAGCTCAACCTTTAATGCTTTTTGAATCACGCACTGAAAAGGGGATTCACAGGTCTTATATGAAGGTCTATTTATTTCAAAAGGATAAAGGGAGGTTGGAAAATGGTCTCATAAAGATGCGTTCCGACTCTTTTTGGTGGACCTCAAAGAAAAATTAAAACACAAGAAAAATATGGGGCTTTAAAAATCACGTTACATGTTGTGTGCTTCCAGAGCTTCTATCTCCAAGGCCCGTGAGCTTAGAGGAGTGAGGCTCTGGGGCTTGCTTCTAAACCTCCATCAGGCCATGCCGCAGGCACGCAGTTGCCATCATTTCGCCACAGTTTGAACCCGTTCAATTTGTTAAATATGTGGGAGTTGCACGATAGGGACTGAGAATAGCATTATAAATATTAAAGGAGGAATTTGCATGCAGCACTCCAATATTAAATCACACAGAGAGGCCGTCGCAGGCCTTATTAAAAGATAATGTGTTCTGGAGAAAGAAGGATGCATCGCTACCTCAGACGCCTCATGGCTAAGCCAAAATCACCACCCAGACACGGAGGGGAGTTCTGATTAGTTTAACCAGTCAGACACACACAGACTGGGTAGAGGACTCATATATTAAACTAGCACATTTCGCACTGTAGCAGCCCATTCCCCTGAACAGGGTAGAACGTAATGAAATGCATCACACTTCCCTGTATCAATCTCTCTGGCTGTAGAAATTAGCTTTTATATCGTTATCATCTGCCGGGCTCTACAAAGAGTTTGCCATGTCAATAGACTTGCCCTGGGAAGGCTCTCATAGCAGTGGCCTCATTGGCCACTGATATAAATATAGCAAGGGCTGGAGATATCCAATTATGACAAACCCTGAAGCACATGCTCTGGGTGACTGGCCCCTCTCTCTGTCACTATTGAGATATCACTGTTTAGCATGAGGAACTGGGAAGGACTTAAAAGCTGCCATAAGTGCCTTTGCAGAGACATAAAGCCCGCTATGTAGATACAAAAATGGTGGTTATACTGGATCAGGCTGTACATAAAACAAAAATCTTTGTTATTTTGAAAAATCTGAAAGTAACCTGTTCTGAATTGATTGTTGATGTCATGAAAACCAATGCATTTCCATGTATCTGCCTGTACAGCCCACAACAGTTTAGCCCCGCCCATTCACACTGAAGTTATAAGCAGTGGTTCAACCTGGACTATTGTTTGAATGAGGCACAACTCATGGCAGCCATTCACAACTCAGGTTACTGGCATGTGTCTTATGCTGCCAAAAAAACGACATATATTGCCATAAGTGGAGTTTGTTGTATAAGAAAATAAAAAATCTAATATTACACTACAGTAAGTGATGTTAATGTTTAGTTTCTTCTTTTTTCGTCTTCTAATGTTTCGTCCATAATGCCTGTTTTGGAAATACAAGGTTTTCTTACAGCAACGGTGATGCATGCTATACACACCATTTCCTTTATTAGTGTAGGAGAATAGATGGTAGAGAAGAAAATGATAGAGAGAACAGGACTAACAGCTACGTCAGTGAATTTTCGAAATTGTATGTGTTCTTAATAACTCCCCACTGTGATAATCAGCCACCTCATAACCAGCCTTCATTCATCACCCTCACTACTGTTCATGAACCACTGAGCAGAAACTTTTTACACCTATTTTATCTTGTGTGCAAGCAAAAGACTAATGTCAGTGGGTGGTTTTCATGTTAGTTGAGAACATTACTATTTTGCTGCTCACTTAGAAGTGCTGTGTGGGCGTTCAGTCTGTTTTTGACTCAGTCAGGCGTGTGGGGAGGTGAGCAGCAAGTCTTATTCGCTTCATGAGTCTCCACAGCCTATGCTTTCTGAGTGTAAAAAATTATGTATTTAGGTGTGTGCATGTGCTTGTGTATATGCTCTATTAGTCAGGAGTAATGACCTCAAAATTGGTCGGTTATGAAAATGTTCCTTGCCTTGCCAGTTTTGTTCATGTCTTTTTACCTCATGTTCTAAAAGCCAGAAGCAGGTCCAGTATGAAGCGGTTATGTGACTCCAGACCACAGCTCCTGATCCTGAGCTGCTAATTCAGCCCAGAGTGACACACACACACACACACACACACCTGCAACTGCCGGTGGAATACTGTTCTACAGTCCATAGCATGCACTGTGTCTTCAGTGCATTCACATGAATGAGCCTGAACGAATGAAAAATATGATGTATTTCCCCTTTGTATTCACTTACTAAAATATTCATGCATTTATTCCCAGATTCTTGTTGGTTTGCTTAGAACTTTGCTCCTCGGGGGTTTCTAAATAATTCACTTTTTCTGGCTATTTGTGTTTCAATTTCTCCTCCATAAAATGCCCACTTTGAATATTCTCATTGCTATTTGGACTTGTAGTGTTATTGGGGGATATTGTACTCTGCAGGGACACACAAAAATAACAAGGTTTTTTGACTCCCTCTCCCTCTCTCTCCCGCTCTCTCTCCCTCTCTCTCTCTCTCCCTCTCTCTCCCTCTCCCTCTCTCTCTCTCTCCCTCTCTCTCTCTCCAGATCCTAATGCTTTAGGGCAGCATGGTCCAGATCATGCTCTGATTGGGGGCGTAGTGGCCGTTGTGGTCTTCGTTACCCTCTGCTTAATCATCGTACTGGGCCGATATCTGGCCAGGCATAAAGGTAACACTCTTGCTGCCAAAGTTAAAATTGCAGAAATATCTATACCAACACCTCTGATATGCTGACATGATCCTCAACTGCTGTGAAAAGAGGAAAACATAAAATTGTCCAGTGCAGGTGGGACTCTAGGACCATAAATGATCCTATTCTCTCATTAGTGTACAAGTGAACTGTTTTGTTTTACTAAACAGTAGTAATGCATATATCATTAATTCAGACACTTTCATTTGGCCCTGTGATTAATCACCAATCGTTCATATAAACAAAACAAACATTAGTTGCTTTCAAGGCTGTAGAAAAGTAGCAACATTTTGAAAGGTACTGGAGATGAGAAAAAAGTATGAAGTTTGATTAGGCTACATGTTTTATTGTTGAACCACGACTGCAGTAAGTCAGTGTTGCTGCTGTTTGAGCAGCATTAGAGTCTTTATATTTGGCCAGCATTGACATGACAGTCATCTCTTCATTGCTTTGTATCAAAAGAGTTAAAAAAATAAATAAAAATTGCTGTGTTCATTTTTCAATGTGGACAGTTTCAATGTGGAATACTTAAAAGTGCCCTAACATTTCGGTCAGTTTCATCCAGTTTTGGTTACGGATACATATATAAACTCTTTCACTAGTCCTTTACATGTTTGTCCAAGGTAACAGCCCATAAATAAATAAGAAAATTCTCCCAAGATTAAAGGAACTGCAGGTTATTTTAAAATGCAGCACATCAAGAATGAAGCTGTAATTAATATCAAAATACCTTAATATCAATAAGGCAAGAAGAAAAAAGATTATTGCAAATAGATTATACATTACTAGATACTCTTCATCAAAATCATTTAACCTCTTATTCCACAAATGCTGTAAATATTGAATTAAAGTTGTGTAGATTATATTTAATGATTATATGTTATTATTAATGTGTATATTGGATTTAAATAACAAAAATTGTTTTATGATACTGATGTTTGAGTAAGTGTACATGGTTAGAAGGTGGTAGTGAAAATATTCTGATTTGTTGTTGTAAGAATATTCTGTAAGAATGTTCAGTTTGTGTAAAAACAGTCAGCTTCACCTGAAGGATGAGTGGGATGGTGTGTTACTTTAAACCTGTACCACTTTTGTCCTCGACTGTCACAGGCACGTATTTGACAAACGAGGCTAAAGGAGCGGACGATGCCCCGGATGCAGACACAGCAATCATCAACGCCGACGGAAACCATGCGCACGCAGAAGAAAAGAAGGAATACTTCATTTAGACTGCACTCCACTACTCTCTGTCTCTCTCTCTCTCTCTCTCTCTCTCTCTCTCTCTCTATTTCTCTCTCTGATCCCTTTTTCCCTGCTCCGTGTAGGAACCTTGTCTGGCAGCAGTGGAAACTTCTCCTTCACTCCTTTCCATCCTCTGTTCCTCACATTTTTTCCTTTGCATTTCTCCGTCGAGTTTTCTTTTTTTCCATTTTTTTTTTTATGCTATCGACTCGTTTCGAATTTCACCTGCCACTTTTTACGAATCACCCAAGCATAGCTGCTGAAGATTTTCGCCTGTATTTTTTGTTTTGTTTTGTTCGCTTGTTCACAGTGTGTTTGTAAAATACACACGAAAAAAAAAAAAAACGAAACGTGCCCCGAAACACCCAGTTCGACAGTGGACGTCTACCGTCCTCACTACTTCACTTCACAGTGCCTAAATATACAGACATCCATTGTTTCAGTCAAATGCCTTCTTTTTTCTTTCTTTCTTTCTTTTTTTCTCAATCATTTTATGCTTGGTTGCATTAAGACAGAAGCAGTGTCCTTTTTTTTTAATCATATCTGTGTTTATTTTTTTTTCTGTTTCTTTATTTACTTTTTACTCTCTGTGGGTCATTTCAACTCCATGGCTGTAATGATGATGTTGTGTTAAAACAGAAGATGTACATTAAATAATTTGCTTGAGCCGAAACAAAGGAGGCGGGTTATAACCCGTTAACCTACAGCTGTTCAGTAATTAGAATACATTCCGTAAGTAAACATTCCACACATCTCGAGGCTGATTACTCACACCTGTCACTGAAATCCAGTATTTGTACTTGAAAGGTAGACATTGGTGAGGAGTCTACAGAAATAGTTAAAAGATCATAGAACCCTCCCATGTGTCTTAGGTTATGTGAACACCAAAAACGTAGCTAGTGTAAAGCAAGCCAGGGGTTTGGGGGTTTAAGGCACATCATTTTGTAGAACAAAGTTGTACCACTACCTTCTTTCTGTCCTCACTGTGTGGCATCCCTGTGTAGTCTGTATATTCCCGCACTGTAACACTCAAGCTACAAGACATTGCCATGAAAATGTGCTTATTATTGTGTGTTTAAACACATAATCGAAACCCCTTCTGCAGTTTACATGCACATGTGCCCTAAAATCTGTATTTTAGAAGGTGAGAGACATTTCAACTACAGTGTGTTCCAAGTTCATCGGGTGAAAAAATGGTTGCTCATCAGTCTGGTTGAAATATATAAATATTGAATAACAAACTGTAGTAGCCTTTTTATATAAACTTTGAAGTACCAATTAGGCATTGTAACACTTATAATGAAAAGTATTTGTCCTAGGACAGTTACAGAAAGTGTTATGTGCCGTTGTTTTTTTTTTTTCCTGTTTTAGTTTTTTTCTGTTTATTAGACTAAACGTAGAAGCACAAACTTTGGATTCACAAAGTTACAAGTGACCAGACAACAGAGAATGGGCAACTAGAACCGATTTCAATGTTCATGAAATGAGCCAATACAATGTAAAACATATCTTATAGTCAGTACATCTCACAACCTTGATGGATGGTTGAAGTGTTTTTGAAATAGTCTTTGTCTCTTTCTGTTCTTTATCTTTTTTTATTTCTGTAATGAATAGGCTCCCTTGTTAATAAGGCTTTGTATTACATCTGCTAAATGTAGTAACTAGTGAAAATTGTTGTTAGACTTTGGGAATCCCGCTTACCATCAAGTTTGTATATTAGCCAATTTAGACATCAATTGAAAAAAAATATATATATGATTTTTTTTTTTTAAATGCTTTTGGCCATCAAGGATTCTTAACAAACACTCCACATCTTTGTTTTCGTTCCGAGCATAAAGTATGTATATACTGTATAAGTACTACATTTTGGTAAAAAACAAAAGGAAAAAAAAAACCTTTTTGACGTCATGGTTTATTTCAGATCTTGTAAATTGCTTCATTTCACTTGACCGAAGGACAATTTAGCAGGAGTGAGCTGTGAATCAGGACAAAAATATGTGGCTAAATATGCCTATGAGGCGGTTATGGAATTATAACAATAGATGCTGCAAATTGAGGTAGTGTGTGGGGTGTGGTGAGGGTGGGGTGAAGGTGGGGTGGGGTGGGGTGGGGTGGGGTGAAGGTGGGGTGGGGTGGGGGGGATTTTAGCATTTATTACAAACCCTTCATGTGTTATTGGTCACAGTGAATAATGAAGAATCTACTAGCATCAAGCTAACAGCAGTATTTTCAGAGAAATCAATAGCTCACTGTCAGTCTATGTATCAGTCTCTTGTGTAGGAAAAAAATCATTAATGCTGGGGGAAATGATAGAAAAATCAAGCTTTAAATTTGCAGAGTAGAGTCAGTAAAATGGCTTTTACTGGATTCCCAGCACAACACAATACAAAACAGGCAGGGAGGCTTTTGGCGAACATGGTACTTTTCCTCTGTCATGTCTCAGTCCATATGTATATATGAACCACTGGACATGTATTACCGCTGTGGGGGCCTATGTGAAGAGGGTTGAGCATTTGCGAGACCAGTCCTTCAGTCAACACTGACTCTTAATTAACACCATTTTAAGGAACTGCAGTTGTTGTGCTAATGCAATATTAAAAACAACAGTGCCAAAAGGGTTCTTTGGAGCTATGGAAATGAAGACTCAAACTAATTTGCTAATCTGTTGAGTCCGTAAGAGAAAAGACAGACATTTAAGTACATTTCCTTGTATAAGGGCAGAAAACCAATTGACTTGAAACTCTGGGAAACCCAGTGAGAAATGCTTCTTCTACTAAGGAAAACTAAATTATTGTGCCTGGTAATCTACCATATGCTATAGATACAGCTGATAACCATCAGAAGATTCTTTAAGGTGCTTCTTCGATGGTATCGCTCCAAAAGAGCCTTTTTGACACCATTATTTTTAAGATCGTGGACCCAAAGAAAGCTCTCTCTTTCTCTGGTCGAATGTATTGGAGGCAGCAGCATAAGTATGGTCCATGTCCAGGCCATGGTTAAGAGTGATCTAGAGCTTTGGGCAGCCACTGAAAGGCTGATGCTGAAAATAAAGTAGAATGGCCATTTTTCCCTTTTACAAACTTTTATTTTTCGTTGTTTTTCAAAGATCACATTAATCAGCTTCTCTTAATCACCATGGTTGCCTTTGCGTTTGCCGTGGGAGGTTAATGTCATGTTGTTTTGATGCAGCACCTTTTCGGGACTTGGCTCCTTGGCTTTCACGATCCACTTTCTCAACATGCCAATGTACAATGTTCTCTCTCTCTCTCTCTCTCTCTCTCTCTCTCTCTCTCTCTCTCTCTCTCTCTCTCTCTCTCTCTCTCTCTC
>JBBJLS010000036.1:6859862-6887933 GCA_037577275.1 Bryconaethiops microstoma
AACATACAATGCTCTCTCTCTCTCTCTCTCTCTCTCTCTCTCTCTCTCTCTCTCTCTCTCTCTCTCTTCCTCTGTCTGTCTCGCTCTCCTCACTTTGTGCTGGATCTCTTTTATATGCTGAAAGCGGTATATTTTTATTTTATTTTCCGTTTCAGTCTGTGTTTTAATACCCTTTTATTTCTTTGTTTGAGTGCTGGATTAAAATTGTGTTGTTCTTTGTTATTGATTTATGAAAGCATGAAAAGTGCTTTAGAGTACGGGGCTGAAGAATCGCGAGCGATTCATAACGTTACCTGTCAGCGGTCCTCAGGCCTTCACTTTTTGACCCCAACTCGGCTTTTAATACGCCGGTTTTTGTATGGAGTTCACAGGCACAGCTTATGTTTTTGGGGTCCATCATTTTGCAGGTCCTGTTAGTGCTGCAGCACAGCTTTTGAAAACCTGTGAAAAGCCCCACAGTTCAAACGAAACCTGTAATTGGGCTGGTAGATGTGGAGTTAGAATTTGAGGTCAAATATTCCTTGAAAACATACCTGAAAACTCTCTCAGACATTTCATTCTGCGCTCATTAGGTGTACCATCCTATGTTCAAAAAGGGAAACATAAAGAAAGGGACATTGCCCAAGATATATCCAGAATGTAAATTGTGATTAGGTGTGGAAATGCTGTCTGGCTTCTGTTGCTAACTCTTAGCGCAGAGCCTAAATACAGTACTCGTCGTTTCATTTTTATTTATTTAATTTTTTTTCCCTCTTGCAAAGTGAAGGAATTATTTTTGTTCATAGTATTGTTCAATATATACATGCTAGAGAGACCCAATTTGTGTTGTAACTTTTATTTACAAGACAATTTTGATTTTTTTTTTTTTGGTGTGTGTGTGATTTTAAACACATCTAATGGAGAATCTTTGATACATCTGGCTGTTTCTGTTGCTTTGATGGCAGGAGGTCACATGAGAAATGCTGTTTGTTTAGAAAAAAAAACAATAAAAAAAAAATCTGTGTCACTATATCGATGCAATCCGTGTACAAATGAAATAGTAAATGTTTGTGTCAGAAATTGGCCACCATATTACACAGGGCATGTGACTCCATTTCTTTTGCCATTCTCTTTTCTGTTGGCGTCTCAGGAATGACTCGGTGAGTTATTTCGTAATTTAATTGAAGAGATTTTGCAAAGTACCTCCCACCTGCTCATTGCCGACTGCCGAAGCTCTGTATCTGTTGCTTTTCAAAATAGGCAATTATAATGTTAATAAAAATCTCAGTGTTTATTTAATTTTCAGTTTTCTGATGCTCTTTTTTTCCTTGATCGGCTGAACGATGTTTGAGGGTTCTTGATTGTAGGTGTCATAGGAAGAGAGCTTGACGATTTACATGAGCACAGATGTGAATTGCCTCAAATAAACTTAAAGTAAACTTTAGTGTGGTGCATATATGTTCAGACACATACAGACCGTTCCACTTTACAGTAAGACCAATCAGTGCTGTGACAACAAACAGAGTCATATGTAGGACATTGCATTTTTGATTCGTAGTACTTAGCAGCTGCTCTGAACTTGAAGACTTAGGATAGGGTAATCAGGCTAGATTCTACAGGTAATCTTGAGCTAAGACAATGTCTGCAATTATACACCAATTAAACTGGGGGCACCTTTGATAAAAACCTTAATATAACGGGTAATACCACCACCCTCAATGCAGCAGGCTGGACAAGCACTCTTTTCTACACGGCCCTTGGGCAGGACTCCTAATGCTACAGTTGCCTGCCTCTGTAACATAAGGATAAGAGTGTCTGACAAATGTATGGATGTAAATGATCACTTCTGATTAAAAATCAGTTTTTAAGATCTATTCATTTGTGTCAAGGATGTTTTACAAGAAATTAGCAAATATGACACAACAGCTGGTGGCCTAGTGGTTAGGGAGTTCGCCCTTAGATCAGAAGGTCGTGGGTTTGAACTACTGCTAGTAACACCACTGAGGTTCCCTTGAGCAAGGTACAGTCCCCAGGCACTGCTCCCGGGTTGGTGGCAGCCCCCCTGCTTCACTTGGTGAATGGGTTAAATGCAGAGAAAGAATTTCACACCGTGCACCTTGGTGTGTTCACGCTTGACTATAAGGGGCCACTTTACTTTACAACACTCAGTGCTTTAGTGTGGAGATCCAGAGAGTGAAGAGAACCAGAACTTTTTGGTTAAGACTTTCTTCACTTTTTCAAACCACTGACAGGGCTAGGAAAGCAGAAGTAGAAGCGAGCATTTATGTGCCCTCAGAGTAGCTAGTTTTAGGCCACGAGGCTTCCACACTAGGGTTGCCAGACAAATCTCTGGTGTTTTTTTTTGAGAGAGTGAATATGAAAACACCTTTATGTTCTAATGTGTTCTTTGTTCAACGTGCGGCATCCGAAAATACATTTCCAAGCCGCATTCACATGTACGACATGTAACTGTTGAATAAATCTAAACATTCTCTTGTTCTTGGATCAATTCACTTTTCTGAGATTGCCTTAAAATTATTTTCATCTGTTCCTTCTCATAAAATCCTCTGTGACACAAGAGTACAATACACTAAAAATGGCTTCAGTAACATGTTTGTTATTTAAAGTGTGATTTGAAGATGCCATTACTAACTCTGATCTAACTCAATTGGATTCAAAACTGATATAGTTCTTACATCACCTCTCCCGTCCCTACTTCTCCCCAAACCACATGTAACATTGATACCAGCCACAGTGACTATGCAGTTTAAGAGCACATTCAGTAAATTAAGACTGAATAGATTGATTTAGTGATATTGCCTAATGCAAAATGTAATTAAGACATGTAATCCATGAAAAGCAACTGTTATATGGTTAAGCCTATTTTCAAAGGTATGCAACTCAGATTACAAGATGTGATTTTTGTGAACAGACTATCAGAATCAGAAAACTTTCTTGATCCCGGAGGAAATTGCTTATGTGGTGACTGCCACAACACACAAAGACAAAGAGAGACACAAGACACAGAGACACAAAAATAATGTAAAATAAAATGTCCAAATAAAATCTAAATCAAATTTAAATAAAAATCTGTAGAAAGAAAACAACCACAATATGAATAGACTATGCTACACACAGAAATGCTTGGTATAATATCTATCTATAAGTAACGCAGCTGAATGAAAAACTATTGACACATGGTAGTTTGGAATAAGTTATTGCACTATTAGAAAATTAGTAGTAATTAAGTACTATTAAATAATATTAAGGAATTAAAAGTAATATTGACCAAGCAGTAATATTGCACATGAAGACTATTGCACATAAGAAATTGCAAGTAATCAAGTGATGTAGCACCCATTTAGAGAACAACATATGATATTGCACATAATAATGTTTTGACAAATGGTAAGAAGATTGCACAGTATTGCACATAGTAGACTTATGCACATCATAGCAAAAACAATGCACAAAGTCTTTCACACAATGATAGTTTTTAAACCCGTAATAAATATACAGAAAGAAGCAGCAGGCTATTGCACAGATTATTGTGTGGGTGTGTGGCTAAGGGAGGAGTTGTAGAGTCTGATGGCGGTGGGAAGGAAGGATTTTCTGGGTGTCGTCAAGTCAAGTCAAGTCGAGTTTTATTGTCATCCCAGCCATATACATATAGTACACAGTGAGACGAAATATCGTCCTCCTGGACTGTAGGTGCAACATAGAACATAACAGAACAGCAGCACTCAGACAGATCAACAGTGAGGGTAAAAAAAGGGGGATTACAATGGACTTACATATCTATAGTAGTTTTACAAATACTTCACCTAAAAAATAAAATACTATGGGACACACACAACAGGGAGAAAATAGCAATACAGTACTGTATACAGAATTGTAGTATATATACATATATATATATATATATATATATATACACACACACACACATACACTGTTATTGACAGTAATTAAAAAGAATATATATAATCACAGCCACAATTAAAAATATATGATTATAGCCACACGACAATGTTGTGTACACAATTCAAACATTGTCCATTGCCCCTTAACATGGATTCCTTCATATAGCATATGCAAGAAACTTTTAAAAATCATGAGCTAAAGTAACAGGCCAAACCAACTCTGAATTCATACCAATTTCATTATATGACATCTTGTCCTAAAGGTCATTTGCTCTGGTTTATCTGCTTCATAGGTAAATATGATATGGAGCTTTTCCCTGCCTTTGGCTCTGTTGCTGGTGTTAAATGTAATCCCAGGCTAATATATGGCTAGCAGACTGCAGGCACATCCACAGCCTTAGTGATAAAAAAAAAAAAAAAAGAGGCAGTAGTGCCCCATGGGGCAGCGAGACAGGCGCCCTAAGGGTAGCGAGCGGTGATCATTGGGAGATCCCCAGAGGGGACACTTACTCACATACTTCTACAGGCCTGCCAGACGAGACAAACGCGTTCCAACATGTACTTACCACACACCCACCAGAGACACCGGTCACATCTAAACACAAGAACCGCGAGAGGTACAGCTCACAACACAAGCAGTCACATCCCAGGGTCAAGCACAGATTTAATAATGTGTCTCCGGGGCCCTGTTTGTGTGCTAGAGACATTTGGCTCTCGTTAGCAGCTGCCATGGGGTTGCAAAAGATGTTTATTCAGAGTGTCGGCCGAGTGTAAATATGGCAGGGCTACACTTCATACGTGTATAGCCTGTTTGATATTAAATAGCCTACATGTCCTACGTTCATCTTTATCTTAAGGCCCACATATAACATTTGTGGGGTTCTATTTACTTAAAAAAGGAATCAATTTTCACACAACCATTTTCCTTTCTTTATCCATTATATTAAACTGTAATTTTTAATGTTGCTTTAAGACTGTATCAAGCCGAAACACTCATCACTTCAGTGTGAATGAGCGGGCTCATTTTCTGCAGAAGAAGCAGACATATATACGTAAAAATCTTGATTTTTGGGACTCGCCAATTGTGCAGCTCATTTGCAGCTTACTTTGCATACAAAGATGAGCCACTTCATTCACATCTACTTTGTATCTGCACTCACTGTCCACTTTATCAGCTCCACTTACCATACTGGTGCATTTTGAAGTTTACAATTATAGCCCAGACTGGATCACACACACTGCAGTGCCCCTGGGGTGGTGGCCGCCTAGTGGTAGGATACTTGCCTCTGGACCAAGAGGTTATGGGTTCGAATCCTACCTCCAGCACACCACCACTGGGTGGTTGCTCCAGGGAGACTGCCCCCTGTAGTTAGGGAATGGAAGTCGCTTTGGATAAAAGCGTCTGATAAATGCCGTAAATGTACTCTACACCATCAACTCTAAATGATTTCTACACCCCTGGAGTTTTTTAACACCTCTGTGTCACTACTGGGCTGCGAAAAGTCCACCAACCAAAAATATCCAGCCAAAAACACACCACTGATGAAGACCTAGAGGTTGACTAATACAAACTGTGCAGTCGTCAGTGCCTTTACATCTACAGGACTAGCTGTGTCTAATAAGGTGGAGAGTAAGTGGATATCACACACACACACACACACACTTACATGCCACTAACCCCTTAACAGTGGTCTAGTTTGAGCCCTGACCATTGATGAACAGGGTAAGGCAGGCTAACAAGTTATGCAGTGAAATCGATGAGCTACAAATTGGATTGTACTAAAAATATTAACAATACCCATCTATAGCTCACATACTGACATTACATATAAGAGCACAATCCCTACTACAGCAATAAAGCAGTGATTTGATCTGTTTAGCTACTGGTCACACTTAAATGTTTAAATGTTGAACATTTTCCTAATGGCTATAGCATGCTAACAGTACAAGCACATTTCACAGTGGAACTACACTTACTAACTACTGTAATATGAAGAAAACAAGACAAGATTTAAGTTCAGGAGAGTGTTGTCTTACTTGAATGTCTGTTACAACAATTATGAGCTTCAAACATAAGCGTAACAAGCTCCAAATGAATAAGGTCTGTGTATAGCTTCTACAACACCACCATTACTTACTAATCCTGCAAATCCCATAAGGGGCGCAAACAGCATTATTGCATAGTATAATTATAGGATTCTTATGAAGCAAATTAAAATGTTTATGCATTAAACATTCCCATATAATGACATGCTTATAATTTGGCTGTATCTGACACAGACTAAACCAAGCTTAAAAGTTCATGTGTGTGTGTGTGTGTGCTGTAGTTCACAATGGCTCGAGATTGAGAACCAGACTTTCTGCCTGCAGACTGTGGAAAGGCAGCCCTGGGGTTTTCCTATGACAGCTACTCTTTTTAATATTTTCATGTATTAATATTTCTTAAAAAAACATACTCATTTTAATACAATGAAGACTAATAACACTTCATTAATCCTACCTTTTTCATTAATTCCATCCTAGCGAGTCCGTATTGAGAAGTCTAGGCATTTTCTCCAGTAGTGACAGACATGAGTGATGTGCTGAAGGAAGGGTGAGAGGTTTACCTGTGCCATCAATCACCTCGCGGACATGTGACCTTCCCTCAAATGGGCAGCTGGCTTTTGAGAATGATGGGAATGCCATCCATGTCAAGAACCCATTTACTGTGCGCATTTTCATCCACGTTACTGAGAAGACCCTGCATCTTTCAGCGGGATGCGGCTACGGAAATTATGTCTCCAACGGACGACCTTGGACGTTTAGCAGGCTGTTTACTCATAATTATAACATATGATTGGAGTTTCTTTCTCAAATGCAAGCAGTACCAAAACAGATTAATATTTTGAGACTAACTGAAACATACATGCCAGTCTTATGAACAAACGAGTTGACAGCAGTTATTTTGGCTCAGAAGGCCCATATCCTACATTTGTCTTGCATTTTATTGTTCCAAGGTCCACTTATGACTTATATCATTAATTTATTTTTATATGACCATGTCATTTTTAAATGACCAATTCATTTTATATGACCACTGTCAGCCTCTCTTTATTCTTTAATTAACAGGCTGTTTTTGTTACTGCCAATTTATTGTTTTGTCACAGTTTCCTTACTGAGAAGTGAACTGTATGTTTTGAAACAGTGTGTATGTACTACTGGAAAAATATGATTCTCCATGTTATCCAATATGCACAAAATAAATACAAATTTCAGTTGTGCTGCACAAAAGGCATATAAAATTGAGTTCTGGCTGTTTCAAGTACATAAAACCCTACAAAATCATAAGTGGACTACAGCTAAAAGCAGGATATAGGCCTTTTAACACAATGAGAAAGTTTGAACCTACCGCTAGACAGTCAAATGAGAGGCTTAAATAAGCTTTTAACTTTCTGTTCAAAATGTCTAGGGTTTTTTCAGACCTTTTGCAGCGCATTAAAAAGGAAAAAAGCTCAGCAAGTAAAATGAGCCTAGTAAGACCGGCCAGGCGTTCATGATTCTGTTGGGGGTTAAAAGGTCACAGATGAGTCATCCTGATAGCACAGAGCTTTGGTGTATAATTTTTTTTTTGGTCTTTTCACACTTGCGTTGAAAATTTCGGAAATCGCCATGAAAATGTTAATGTACTCAACCTTTACTGACTCCACAAAATAGCATTTATTCTATGTGGCATTATGTAAACTGACTAACACTGAATGAGTGGCGGCGGATTATGCCCAGAGGAGACGTGTTTCGTATGATGTGTTCGGCTGCTCCTGCCCACTCTCTGGTAGTGTAGGCTGTGAGCTATACAATGACACAAACATTAAGCAGGGCTTCTTCCCACAGATGGAACACTGTTGCCATCTGCTCAAGCAGAGCGCTTTTGATGACTTTAAACAGCACAGAGAATACGCAGTGAGCAAGAAGTGACAAGAAAAACAACACAAATGTGGTGACTGTATGGAATAAGAGCAGAATTTCCACACATTTTCTGAAAAATAAAATCAACAGACCAGACTGAGGTTTGCAAGCACTTATCCTTTTGAGATTTAATGATTTCTCTGTTGATCCAGGAATGCACATAACAGATACTTGATAATCAACCTAACCGTCATCCTGCATATGTGGCCACTTGTGTTAAATGTCACTGAAGTTGCTTTTGGCCTAAATCACTAAAGTATCCATTAACCTTAAGACAGCTGAATAAAATTGCTTCAGGGTGCTCAAAGGTACATCCTTAAGAGCAAACTGAGTTTTAGAGCTCCAGCTTGGCAGTTGTTGCTTAAGCATAACACTAAACTGAGAAGAGCAGTTAAGAAGCCCATGGCAGTGAACTTACACACTTACACTTACACACTTAACCTTGGTACATTTATCTCTTAGGTATTGCACTCAAAGAGCCCGTATCAAACATTTTGCTTAAAAACTTTGGATGTAGTAGATAAACTCTGCTGAAGTTCCCAAATATTGCATTCTCCATTCCATACAGTCCATTCGTGGAAATGAAGCTGCAAAAACAGCTTGTTTTGAATTCATTGTTTCTGTGATATCACAAAAACCAATGCATTTAATCACAGCCGCCTTTTTAGCCTGCAGTGAAAAAATTACCCCGTTGTATTTGCAGCCTAGTCTGAGGAACAATACAAGACAGCCAATCATAACAGAGATAGTTTACGTATATCGGTCTTAAAGGAACAACAATGAAAACAGCCTGTTCTATTTTGGTGAAGGGAGACTGGAAAATTGCCTTTTAAAAACAAATTATGACTATCCTTTCTACATGAAGTGAACCTCACAGGAAAAGGAAACTGATAGAAAAATGGAGGATAATGCAAGTGCAATATGCAAGTAATCAAAGAGAATTTCATATTTATGATGGTGCGCAATGGAAATGCGAACTCATCTACTCTACTGCACTTGAATATGCTATAGCATCGGTTTAACTGCCAGAGACACTAGCTGTCTTTCTCTATAGCTCGCAGATTGTGTTTGTCACAACAGCAGGCTGGTGTGGGGCTGTTACCTGCAGCAGTGCTGTCTCCTGTGGCATGTCTGCCGGGCTCCGCTTTTTATGATAATGCGGTCGTGTGTCTGCCAGAGTTTTAGCTTTACCTGAGACACGCCTCGGAGCTCCAACTGACAGCAGACACACACACACACACACACACACACACACACACACACACACAAAGCACCTGGCACTTCAGTTAGGCCTATAACCCTCTTCTCTCTCTCTCTCTCTCTCTCTCTCTCACACACTCACATACACACAAATATATACACTTTACACTAACATGCATTCACGCAAGCACATCAGAAAACAACATGCTGTAACACACAAAAAAGACCATGTGATGTCCCCAGTATCACTCTCATCGCTACACACCTGCAGCATGCCCTGATGAACCCCTTTGAAGCATTAACCGGTAACATCCAATTCGTATTCACCGAAAATTTCCTATAAAAGATGATCAAAATTTAATGACCCCTTTCAAATCTCTTAACAGGAGACTTTTTGCCTCGTCTGTTTTAATCCAGCGCTACCTTTGTCCCTTTCGTTTGAATGATGCCATCTTGACAAAGTCACACTCATTACATCCTAAAGGGCGCCAGAGCCATGATCATTAATATTAAACCACGCCGGCTCCATGTGGCATGTGTCTACCTCTTTAACCTTGAGCTTAACTAGGGAGCTTGTTTTCTAGAGAGTCTTATTTTACATTTTTATGTATAGTGTGTCAGTTTAAAGCAGATGGTATCTGTATAAATATGAGGTGCTCATTGCCTTCCCTTTCTCTCCACACCTGTAGCAGAAATATGTCACTTCAACACGCGGCGTCCGACCTGAGACACACAGCGGGTCAGGACAAGCCCGCTTACTCCCCTCGAAGACACATCCTGCTCAAACATAACCTTAAGTTCTACTTTATTTGATATAGAAATGGCTAAAATATGCTAAATGTATTACAATAAAGAAAACATAAGAATGTTTTCTTTATTATTGGAATAATAAATTAACATTACAAGCTGTATAAATGTATTTCTTTGCCAATTCCTAGCACACAATAACAGCAGTGCGCCTGCTGACATCACCAGTTCTCCATTATCTCTGCCTGGCATGTTCTGCCAAGTCTTTGCTGCAGCCATTTTCTGCTTTTGTTTGTTTTCAAGGGCTTCTGACTTCAATCTCCTTTTCAGCAAGTGAAATGCCTGCTTGATTGGATTTAAATTGAGAGACTGACTCAATCAGTCCAGAACTTTCCACTTTTCTCCCCCTGACAAACTCCTCAGTTTCCTTCCATTGTGGATCGTAGTCTCTCTGCATATTTTGCCTTCATTGGCGTAGTATTGATGAAGTCCACTGTAAAGGTAGATTTACATTACAGAGTACAACAGAATTCAATATTACAGCAATATACAGGTTTTCAGTCAAAGCTAACAGCTGGAAAGGCACTTCCTTTTCCTTTACAGTAGCTAACCAGTGCTGTAAGCAAGAAATGTTTGAAGACCGCAACGTTGTAGAAAGTCCTACCGCTTTTATTTCTTTTTTGAAGAAATTAACATCTACAGCACCTGAAATAGCTACATCAGCTGGACCTGAAAATAGAATAATTGCTATCACTGCAATTAGCTGCGAATATAGTGAAGGTGCAAAATCAGCCTATTTATTCTGCCAAAATTCATTTAGCTATAATGGTCATTATTGTCCTATTTAAATTTTAAATATTGTATTGACTTACATATCCTTTATAATCAAAGTGCTTTGTTCTCAAGAAACGTATTAGGCAAGTATTGTTCACAGTGCTAGTGATAAAAACCCTACACCCGAAAAGCAAGAAAATGATGAAAAAATTGCCTGAGAAATTCCTTTTTGTGATCATTTTGAGATACGCTTTTTGCCAGAGTTAATCCATTCCTGGCAGGGAGGAAGACAGGGAAGAAGCATGAAGAAAAACAGTAACTAAAAGAAATTTCACTTAGGATGAAATTGCTTGAAAGACATAGATAAAGAAAGATGTTTTAACAAATAAAATTAATTAATTAGCAGCCATAGCCCTCTTAAGGCTCCCTTCCAGTTCCTCCAGATGTGACACCCATGTATCTGGCAGGTAATGTGATGAAGGTGAACAGGGCAGGTGGTCTCTCAAGCATAAGCCCTACATTAACACCCACTCAGTGTCTGTCCTTGCGCTCACACTTTTATGATAATTTTGGTGTATAATAATCCACTAAAGGTAGAGAGGTACACATGGAGCATCACAACAGTAACAAAAACAATTGGATTTTACCAATATGACTTTCAACAAACTCAGAAAGCACATGTAAATTTATTGGTCACTTTGGATAGTAAGACATGTTCACAACTTCTGAATACTTTTAACACCACTGTAAAGAAAAGTTGACAGGTTTATGTAGAATTTTATATTAAGCCTCTCTGACTTTGTTTACATCACAAATAATGATTAACGCAGAAATCCCAGAGTCCTACTGTGAATTTTAGACTGTTTTTGACAGATGCAAAAACCATTGTTAACACATAATTATAACACTTAACTTAAGTGACGTTTAAGGCAGCATAATTAAGATTTTTTTTTATAAATCATGTCTTTAGAAAATTGTAGAAAGGTGTTTTAATGAATCCAGATGTTTTAATTAGCACCCATAGTCCCCTTGTGGGCCCCTTCCAATTCCCTCATGGTGACACCCCCCCATATAATGGAAGTAATGTGATGAAGCTGAACAGCACATGCAGTCTCTCAAGCATATGCCCTGCATTCACACCCACTCAATGTCTGTCCTTCTGCCTGCTCGTTTTATCAGTACCTGCACACTAATCCTGACTGGCTCATGAGTGTGCATGCCAGAATGGCACTTCACTTTAGGGAAGTCATTCCCTTCCCAGGGGATGCTGGGTAAAATGCCTCATTTTGAATGCCCTTCCCAATTCACATTGTCCTGTGTCCTGCTTTCCATTTCTCTCTCTCTCTCTCTCTTACACACACACACACTCACGTGTTGGTGATACTGTAGTTGTGAGCACTTCTAGTGATGTCTTGATTACTGTATTACGGTAAAAACCTCAGAAGCCAAAAGGTGAAGGCCGTACGTTTTTGAGGGAAGATCAGCAAAATGTCCTCACATCTCCAATACAGTCATGTTTTTATGTTAACATGAGGTCTTCAGAAAGTGCTAAACACAAACGCATACGTACACACACACGCTCAGACTTTTTTCTCTTTTTATGCCGTAGTACTCCGGCTGTAGGGGGCGTGTGGTTGACGCCTTTCACAATTTAGATGCTAGCCGGTCTTGGTGCCTGTCTGTTCTGTTTCATTTTTCTCTCGTTTCCGTAATGTCAGTAATCACCCCCGGTGACACTGATTCATGACAGAGCTGCAGGAATTACCAACCAGCGGCATGATCAATCCCTCCTCTTCAGCCTCCATTTCTTTTTGGTGTTGTCTACAAGATGAAGAATTCCCATCCTTCCGTCTCTATATTTAAACCATTCTCAAACTCGCCAACTATTCATCACGAGCCAGTACTTTGTTCATTGCGAACAAATGGCACTATGTGAAGCTTCTCGTTGGCATGCCACGACAGCTTAGTTTGGGAGATGGAAAAGGAGGAGAATGTAGCATTCGATGATAGCTTGAGAGGTGTGCTATAACGCTGTCAGCTTTCCGCACTGCATTGTTTGAAAGAAATTTACTTGCATAAATATTGTCATTCCGCATAGCACGCCGCCTGCTCACTCCCTTTCTGAAGTTTTAGACGAAGACCATTTAATGCGAGCGGTCATGCGTATGGATGGGAGTGAGACGTGGAGGTACTCCTCATCAAATTCAGCATGAAGCCAGCCATTTGCATGTAGAAATCTCCTCCTCCACACACACACTGACACACACCTTTCCTCCACGCGCAATTATGTTGCTTGTACCACCAAATGACGGTTCTTTGAGGTTTTTAGTGTGTGTCACAGTAGGTTGGGGGCTGTTATCTCAGAAGAAATAGGCAACTAATTTGAACAAGACTTCTTTTGCATGACCCATTAGGGAATGGTAAGTCTCCCTTTTTTATGACCCTCTTGAGACTCATGGCAAATTACTGCCCCCTATGGACCGGAAAGACCATATCTCTGTCATTCTATGTGCATAGAGTTGAGGCTTTAGTTGTTGAGTAGTTCAACTAAAACTTACCATAGTGTAGTGCTGACTAAACCTGACCACTGAATGGCTGACCTGCTTTGGCTTGAGAAAAGGGGTCCAGTTTTACATTCGTTTTTCCTCTTAGCCCATCTTCCTTAACAGATGTCGGCTACGTTTACCCTGTTTTAGATTAAAACGCTCTACTTTTTTGACCTGAAAACTGCTTTTAACATGGCAATTCAATTGTTTCTTATTTATTGATGATCTGAGAATGTTTGCCATTGTCAATTGGTAACTTAGCATTTTAGGAAAGGGATTTTAGTAGACATTATGATTTGGAATATGGAGTTTAATTCAGGCTATATCTTACAGAAAAGTCATGGATAGTTCACACGTAGTTCTGAAAATCATGTGTTCACAAGTAAACATCTGTAACACCTCTAATAAGGTGCGATGACACTGAAACACCATGAGCTCACCTATTTTTACACGTGAACATGTGAGCATGCAATGATTCAATAATCCCCCCTTTTTTTATATGCATGTGCAAAATATGCACAAAAAACAGGTGACTAGTCACGTGTTGTATTATGTTTGTGTCCTGATCAAAACTTCCTGTATGCCCACCATCAGACACACACGGAACAAAACTCAAACACACATTTTTCCGATGGTAGTGCCTGCTTGATTACCTTAGCAGCAATGATGTTACTTTGTTACTCAATGAACCCCATAACATATAGAGTCGTCGAAAGTAGCCTAATTATCAGCTGTTTAAATTACACTATTTTTATATCAGAACTACGCGCATTCAAAATTCCTGTAACACACTCCTAGTATCTTTATCTTTCTACAGTCATGTGAAAGCACCAAGAAGGACCATGTCTGTTAACCAAAGCCTCATTTATTTTCTGTGTCTCCCTTGTGACAGTGACCTGTTGACATCTTTTGGACTTTGTGGTAAAAAAATGGTAAAATCAAATCAGTGACTGAGAAGTGTGAGTGGATGAGAGTCATGAATCTGCAGGCATGAGAGAGATTAATGGCCTTTAGAGGAGCAGGAGAGAGCCATATCAGGCCATCTCTCGCCAGTGTATCGCTCACGGTTTTATCTGTTTGTTTCTAGCATGCAAAGACCAACAGGAGGTGTGGCCAGAGACAGAAAGAGAAGTGGACTGAGTCAGCATCCAAAATTGGACCGCATGCTCTCTGGTGACCTTTTTTGGCCCTGCTTGAAGAAGGCATTAAAGATCTCATTCTCTGGGTTTTGGCTGGTATATCTGCTACAGTTTCACCAATTAGAATGAACAGATGATGATTGAAGCGTAGCTCCGTGTTGTACTTTCCGTCTCCTTGCGTCTAATTGAAGAAGCGGGGATATCTATCACAATCCGATAGCATCTACACCAAGCAGCCGATTATTCTGTCAGCACCGCTCAGCAGGCTAATCAGTTAGGAGTGGACCAAACTCTACAAAGAGATCCGATCAGGCTCTGACAAGGCCAGCAGAAGAAAAATGTATGTGGCTTTTTATTATGAAACATCCGAAACGGTTGATGGATGACCTAAATTTAGCTTCAGCAAACTTCTCTGAGCTTCCATTGATACAGGCTGATTAATGACTATATGATTCGTTCGACCAGGAGCCGACCAAAGAGGAAGAGAATAAAAGAAATTTCTTCAATTTTGAGTCCAGGCGCTGAAGAGAAACGCATTTTACTTTAGTTAGGAAGGACATGGTTCTCATTCATTGCATAAGAACCTAAATCTCCTAATCGTCTCTATCTTTTCAGCGAAGAATAGGGAATGTTTGAAGCAGTAAATGTTAATTATAGATGCAAGTGCAAACACAAAGTGCTTTAAAACAAAGTAACAAAGCAGTAAAGAGACTGACTTTTAAAGTCCTTTTGAGGAGCTACCGAAAGTACAGCACAGCCGTTCCCAGAATTAGCAGAGAACAGCAGAGAACACAGTGAATGTAGATATTGCTCATTTTTACAGGGGACGTTTTTGTTGCGTTGATAAAAAGTGGCCTGCCAGCTGCGGCGACTTGTGACTGGGGCTTTATGCACCGACAGAGGCACTTGGGGAGAGACTCTTTCAAACCACACACACACACACACACACACAACACCTGGCAGCCCTCATCAATCACATCCTTTCTCTGAGTACCATTCTACACCAGCTTGCACTGGCGTATCAGATCAGTGTTCAGTCCCCCTCGTTCATGCATCTCCCTCAACTCCAGCCCCAATCTGACTGCTCGGACACCCGTCACAATGGATTTAAAGAGGCCACATAGGTCACCTGGAGGCAATGTTTGTTTAATAGGCTCCCAGTACCCCTTGTAAATATGCATTAAAGATGTGCCATTAAGATCTTGCACTGGGGACCTACAGCCAGACAATCAGCAAACAGGTCTTGTTTAACTTCAGTAATACACTTTCAAATGGAAAGGCATGGAGGTCGAGTTCACCTGGGAGAAATCACAGGCTGGCGTTAGGTTGGGAAAGTCTACTCTGCAGATTGCTTCCTCTAAATTTGCAAGCATTGGTATGTTTTCTTCTTTATCACTTCTGCTGACCGTAAGCTGTTTTTATTTACTAAAAAATAAAAGTTCCCAAGAGGTTCTTGGCATAGATGTCCAGTTCTTTAACTGGTATAGACCTCAGCAGTTCTCTAACTTTTTTAGTCTAATGCCCTCTTTGTGGAAATTAAGTGGCACTTCATCTTTACACTTTGATTTTTTTTTTTTCCATGCCCTCCCCCACCCCCAGCCGCAGCCCCCTGCCCCAGCCCCCGGCCCCGGCCCCCGGCCCCAAGTTTGAGAAACAGTTTTACTTTAGGTGAAAGTTCTTTATATTCTTATAGCATTCTTAACACCCACACATCATTTACACAAGAATCTTGTGTTAGTATATAAAGAGTAATCCTCATCTCTCTCAATTACACACCCATCATGAGTTCAGTTTCAACACTCAGTTTCAGTTTCGACTCTGAACTTCTCGGTGCGACTTTCTTGAGCTTGGATGTCTATTGCCATTTGTCTCCAATATACCGTATGCCATTTTCGAGCTGCAGTATTGACTAACAGTCAAAAGGGAAAATGAGCTCTGAGGTGCCCTTATATGACTGAAAACCATAATCCAGTCAGACACAGTTGATAATACCAAATCTTACTGTGAGGTTTGAGTTTAATCTTTCTATGTCAAACACATAGCTTCATCTACAATAGACCTCAGCTTGTCAAACTGTCCCAAGTCCACCGTGGTTCAATTGAACTTGGAGAACTTCTTATGGAATAAAAGTTTTAAATCCCCAAAGAAATCAGAAGCAAGAAAGAGCAAATAAGTGAAGATTAAAATGTCGAATAAGCGATGAAACAGAGAAGCATGCGGACATGAAGAAGGTAATGTCATCACAGGATCATAGGTACTTTTATTAAAAGGCTCATTTTGCTTCAGAATTCTTGTACGCGCAGTTCTGTACGAGGAAGATTAAATGCTGCAAGAAACAGGACCACTTTCATCTCATTTATTCTTCTTAATGGAATTCTCAGACAGAGAAAAAAGAGAAAATAACTGTAAAAGCACAAGCACGACTAGGGATTATTAGTTCTCAAGCAGTGCTCATTGGTTTGTTCTTTTTTTTTTATTGATTCAGTTTGCTAAAATATAAACCAATACACATCAAAATCAGTAGTGTCATGTCATGTCCTCTCCTGAGTTTAGTTTTGAGTTTGAACTTTTATTTTGAAAATATGATGGGGTTTACTGTCACAGCTGGGTGTTGTTGGGGTTTGAGTGCTTGTGTTTTTTTATTGTTGGTGGGATTTGAGTGAGAGGTATTTAAGTTCGTTAGTGGTGGATTCCAATGTCGGTCCACAGTCACACTGACGCTTATTTCATGTTTCTCTAGTCGCCTTTTGTTTAAAAGAAAGCTTGAATCCTGTTTCTGGCCTTCGAGCCTGGTTGTGTTTTTGATTATTTATAAAGAAGCTAAAATGGAAGTCTGCGTATGCGCCTGTTCTCATTGTGTGGAGGAAGAGAGACGTGACAGGTGGACCGACCTACCAACTGCAAACACAGCAGGGACTACACGAGTTAGCGGAGCAGCAAGAGCCAACCCCGGTGTTTTGTGTAGTACCTCAGGCCACAAGTAAAAGGCTTAGGGGGCCGCTGCGCACCCCACTACCGCCCTGGAGGGGACCAGTACCCCCTAGCATGCTGGAAGCGTGCCCTTGGAAGGGCGGTGCAGCTGGGTGTCTCCCCCAAAAATTTTTAGGAGGGTACTGGGGTCTTGCAGGCCTCCGGAGGAGCTCTCCAGAGAGGACTCCGACCTGGGGGCCAGGGAGTAGCTCCCCAGAGGATGTTTGATCCCAGAGGGAACTCGATCCTGGACGACATGGAGGGGCTCCATGGAGGAAGCTCAGTCCCAGAGGGGCTCCATAGAGGGAGCTCGGTCCCGAAGGACACTGAGGGGCTCCTTGGAGTAAACTCAGTCCCGAAGGACCCTGAGGGGCTCCTTGGAGTGAGCTCGGTCCCAAAGGACACTAAGGAGCTCCACGGAGGGAGCTTGATATTGGAGGACATGACGGGACTCCTCGTGAGGGGCTCTGCTCTGGAGAACACTGAGGGGTTCACCGTAGGGGATTCCTTCTGAAGGAAAGGGGAGCGTCCCATGGAACCCACTCTGGCCACTGTAGTCCAGCACTTGCTGTAGTCCAGCAAGATGTGGTCGGATGGGCCTCACAGGACACTTCCCTTTGCCACCGACTACCCCGCCTCTGCCCTTGAGGTGTTCTGGTTAGATCCCCGGTGTGGCGTCCTAGAGGGGAAGGGTACTGTCATGTCGTGTCCTGTCCTGTCAGCGGCCACTAGAGGCCGTCTGAGTTTAGTTTTTAGTTCAAAATTTTATTTTGAAAATATGATGGGGTTCACTGTCACAGCTGGGTGTTGTTGGGGTTTAAGTGCTTGTGTTTTTTTATTGGTGGTGGGATTTGAGTGAGAGGTATTCAAGTTCGTTAGTGGTGGACCCCAGTGTCGGTCCACCGTCACCCTGATGTTTATTTCGTGTTTCTCTAGTCTCCTTTTGTTTAAAAGAAAGCTTGAATCCGGTTTCTGACCCTCGAGCCTGGTTGTGTTTTTGATTATTAAAAAAGATGCTAAAACGGAAGTCTGTTCTCATTGTGTGGAGGAAGAGAGACGCGACAAGTAGGTTTTCCTGGAGTGTCCTAATAAATAAACTGTGAATAAATAAACTGTGTGAAATGACCCATGTTTTTACAGGTCACGAGGAGCTTGAAGGACTTGGAATACCAACTTTTTAAAAGCTGACTCTTTACAATAATGGTTCCTACATGTTCTAAATAAAAGTTCAATTAAATTAGAACCTTTAAAAACATGAATTGCTTTAGGCACGATAACCGTCACTCTTGCTGCCTGTTGATTTTTTTCCTTTTTAGAATTAAAGCCCACTATGTGATTCATTTTGTTGTTGCTTTTTTTTACAGCTACTGAACACACAGCGAGAAAGAGAAAGAGAGAGCGAGAGAGTGTCTCCCTTCAGGTGGGCTTGAACCTGCCGTTTTGTGTGTGTGTCGGGGAGCCGAGGCCCAGGGGAGGCCATTAAACTGCAGCCGCTCTCCAGGCCCTGCCGAGCGTGACAGCAGGTGAGGGTAAAAATAGTGAGCCATCTGTTAAAAGCAAGAGACGGCGAAAACCCTTTCCTCGTGACTCAGTGGGGACTCAATTAAAATGTGCATTTTTCCACGGCGGCAAAGGGGGAGCATTCCAGCAGCACCCCCCAGGCCCAGGTGGGCCCAGGTGCGGCAGGCTCAGGTAGGCAAAAAGGCGTGCCGGACAGAGGAGGGTCCACACTCACTAGTCGTGTGACAGATTGGGTGACAGCGCTACTAAACTGAGGCTTTTTTTTTGGCTCTCTTTATCAAATCCCCCCTGTTCTGCTTATTCCTTCATTTCTCCTTTACTCTCCCCAAACACTTTGTAAAATCGGAGCCCTCATGGGCTTTTGCTTATTTTGTCTCTCTCTCTCTCTTCATAAAGACACATGCTGCTACAAAGTCTCTTTCAATATTCTTGTGTGCTTGTACATATCAGCTTGCAAAAAGGAGAATAAAAAAGAACCACAGAGGATTTAATATTTTCTAATAAAAGTATGTCCCTTACCTTACACATAACAGAGCCACAAAGAAATCTTCAGAGCGATGCCTCAGAAGAACAACTTCTGGTTCCCGTAAGAAACTTCCAGTAGATGGTTCTTTAAGGAACCATTTGCAAATGGGAAAGGCAGATGTGAAACATCTCCATATAATACTATAAAAGCTTCGGCACCAAAATAAAGTTTGCTGTCCAAGTTAAGAAGTATTTGGAACGCTTTATTTTCAGTAGTGTAAATTATGCTGTGTTAGGTGTTCTGTTACAAACTTGCATCCTCTGGCTGAAGAGATGGGTGGATAATGTTTAGACACTCTATTTGGGATGGATTTCAAGTTAATCGAGTTAATCACATTTGCATGTTTGCAGAGCAAAGACCTCAGTGGCAATCAGAGCAGGTGCACTCTCTCGTTTGCACACGTCGATATCCTACCAGGACCTCATCATTATCTACTCTAAATCACAGGCCGAATTAGTGCAAATGTTTCGAGTACCAGCTTGAATGCCATCTGGCAGGTGGAACGCCCTAGATAGAAAGATACTGAGTCCAGTCAACATCTGACAACTAGCATCTTCTCCATTCTCAATACAAGACCCAGTTATTTAATCACCGTGCTTGTGGGCCCAAGGAAGCATATTGGGCTGAAATTTGAATTGCTTAGACATGATTGGAGATGAAGTCTGTTTGACTAAAAATCCTCTCAGACGAGTTTTTGTTGCCATACTGCTATATTATTCAAAGGCACTTATGAAAAGTATTTTGTTGCATAGGGATGTGTTCCATTCAATTTACATTCCGTTTGACCTTAAATTTTTCACATCCGTTTCCCTTTGATTTGAGGTCACACAATTAGAAAAAGGCATAAAGAATGTTGGCCATGGTTTTTCTTTCTGCAAAATCAGAAAGTATGCACAACTTTACATCATATTTAAACCATGATAAAATACCTTTGCTTCTGCTTACCTCGTTTCGATAATAAATAACTGAGAAATTAAATTTCATTATGCCATGCTTTTGTCATAACCAGCTTCAAAGGAATAGTTGTTCATCAAATCACAACACAATTGTCACTATTTTCCACTTACACTAGGTGTACTAAATCAGAAAAAGGAGTCTAATATTATATTAGGAGTCCAAATTATGCTTTGTTGGTGTAGAACTGTAGTCTAGACTAACACTGCTAACAAACACTAGAACTCAACAGTCACCCAAAAAAATATATCAGTCACCTAAACACACATATCAGTCACATATAAAAACATCACCACAGGTTCTCTCTACTGTGATATCCAGGTCTTCATTATAAACAGTTGTCCATGTGATTTACAATGTGATTTACAATGCAAGACTTCAAGTGAACAATAAAAATGAACAAAATCTCATTTCCATACACATATTTCAAACAACACTAAGGCACAAAAGGGAGTAAATTAGAAGACTGTGTCCCAGACCACACCTACAAGTCTGTGCCACTTTAATAAAGAAATGGGTGTGGTTTGAGCAGGTTAAAAGGTTTGGTGATGCAATTTTGGGCACAGTTTGTGCTATTTGGGTTGATTTCTAGTGTTTGTTAGCAACATAGTAGGAGTTCTACACTGACCTCAAACATGTCTTGGCTGATTAGTTATATCTGAGGAAAGTGGAAAATTGGGTACACTTAATTTTTCTCTGAGCAATTCCTTTAAGTCACTAGGTTAGTAAGATATGCTCATCCGCATTACATAGCAGGACACGATAATGCACGCCTATGTGGCATGTTTCCACTGGAGAGGGGGTCGGAATGCCCTTGAGCCTGTGGTTAAATATGCTTCATAAACAGAGCAGTGCCTGCTATCTGTGACCAGCAGCTGAATACGTCTATGTACTTAATCCCTCTCTTTGGATGCAGTTGCTATAAACTGCCTGACAGCACAAGCATCTCAGGAGCGAGGGAGGCAGAGGAGCTTTATTAAATGTAAACCTAATGTTACATTCAAATCCTGACGGTCAAAAGGTTCATTTTCAAGAGTAAAAAACAAAAAGATACAATGAACAAAAAAACAAAAACAAAACAACAATAAATCTTTACCTAACTATTCAGTCTTGTGTAATAATCCATAATTCATTGAAATTATTTAAGAATAACAGTTCCTAAATGGTTCTCAGCCTGGACTTGCAGTTCTAGGAAAGGGTGCAGGTTCTTTAAACTTTAAAAACATTAAAACTAGCTCATGTAATTTACCAAAAGGTTTCTCTAAAATAGCAGTATCTGGTTGTTCTGTCGTTCATCATTGTTTCAAAAACTCCTCAAAGCACCTTTATTTTTAAGCGAAAAGCACAGATTAGGAAAATGGACCAAAATATATTAATTCTCAGAAGTGTCTGAACATCACTTGTCATCAATCCACAACGAGGACGTGCAACAAGCATCACACACGATCAGGTCTTTGGTGACGCCAACTTTAAAAGGCTTGTATTGATTGAAATATGTCATCGAGCAAATGTGAACTAGTCAGCAATTTCCAGAACACTACAGGTGGCCTCAACGGTAGAACGGCAAGATGGAAAACAGAACAAAACATCAACTTTTAAGGACACAAGGTAAAAGCCATCCTAGAATGACTTGTGAAAAAAGAAAGAAAGTATTCCTGAGTGGCACAGACAGAAGTCTTTATCTCCGTCTCACTGAAAAGCTGTAGCCAGTGTTAAACTGCCATCTGTAAATTGTCCAGGGAACATACAAGAGTTTGAGTAAATTTGTCAGGGAGAATGGAGGAAAAGAGATGTACTATGTGAGAGTGGAAAAATTGGTAGAAACTTGTGAAGGATTTTTCAATTCTTGATTATATCATTATATGACTATAGTTGATCTCTGCAGTCACTTAATGTTAATAATATTTACTGATTTTCATTGTTATGCAAGTTATTAATTTTTAAGCTTGAGGCATGAGTGTGAGCTCTGAATAAAGTGGCCAGGTTCAGTTATTAAAATGTTGAAGCCCAGGCCTGGGTTTTCTGCAGGCGGAAGAAAAAAAAAAAAACATTTCTGAAGATGTGTGTCTTATGGACCAAGCTTTTGACACAGTTCACATGTCTTTATGGAGCTTGCCTTATGGAGCTTGCGTCCTGCTGGAATAGAAAAGGTTCTTCCCAAAACATTACATTTGTGTTCTTCCCACAAAGTTGGAAGCACGGCATTGTCCAAAATGTCTTGGTATGGTGAAGAATCAAGATAGCCCTTAACTAGAAGCAAGGGACCAAGCCCAAACCATGAGAAACAGGTGCGTCCCTTATAGTGTACTTCCACATGTATATGGTAGCAATTGTGAACCTTTTCAATTTGGTGTTTTAAGATATGTAACAGTGTGGCTGAGCAGCAACACCTTGGAGGCTTATCATTGGTCTAGGGGGCTTATCATTGAAAACAAGACATTAGTAACAAAGGATGGCCAAGGTGACAATACAAGCAGCGACACCAATCCTCAGGAAGGTGTTTTGTTTTTGCCAATGAAAAAGCATCACCCTGGATTTGACATGTTTTTTATGCTACCAAGTTGCAACTTGAAGTGTCTTGGAACAATCTGCAGCAAGACAGATTGAGACTTCCCTAGCTTGTGAAATAAAAATGACATAGACGGGTTGAATCTCTTCTCTTCTTTTCATGTACAAAATTGAACCCTAGGTGTAAACAGCTGTTCAAACAGCCCACGTTACTATGAAGACACATGTGGCTCGGAGATGGAATATTTCGTCTTATGAACTATAAGGTCACTAACTAACCAAGTCAACTTAACTGTTTTCTAGCCAAACTAAAGCTGAAGCCTCAAAGATACAACATGCAAAAAAAATCCATAATTTCTTTTATCATAAACAATATCATGTATATTAATATTTGACTGCATTCTAGAAGCGTATGCAAGCCCTAAAGCTGTATAGGCGAAACATCTGCATAAAGTTTTTACGATACAAAATTCTTCAGAGGGAACTTGCTATTAGTGACTGCTAAGCACCAAAACAGCCAGAAAGGTTCAAAAATACTTTCGCATGTCATGGAGCGAATTATTTCCTCTATCTCTAAACCATACGGGCTGTGAGTTGCAGCAGTCGCTCCGAGATGCTCAACCACCCAGCTTTTCAGAGAATCACGTTCAACCGCTGTGACTGGAGGGTGGCACGATGAAGTTGAGGTAATCAGATGACTCGGGTTTCGCCAGGGCGGCTCGGAGCGTCTGAAAGTAATGGGTAAGACAGGGTGAGCTCACACAACACAGCTGATGCTCTGCTAAAATCCTCCAGCAGCGAGATGGATGTTGCTCTATCGACTGTAAATCCAGCGGGGAGCTTGACACCCTTTTTCAATAACTACCCCCCAATAAACACAGTGAGTGACATATTCTCATTCAGCGTAGGCTTGTGCCTGTCCTGTCTCCATCAATCTCAGAGTTTCCACTTCATCTCCATTCAGGTCCCGTCCCCCCAGAACACAAGCCGTTTGAGTTGGAGCCAGGCGAAATTACTCGGACAGGTAATATCTTGACTTCAGCGATAAAAGAGACTTTTATGGACAATTTTCCCTTCAAATGGCTGTGTTCTCAACGCCCCTCCAGCTAACTTTAGAACTTCCATGCCTTTCTACTTTCTCCTCAGCCTGTCTTCCTTTCTGCCTAGCCTGAGGCCAGCTACCTGGGCTTTTAATTACTGTTTTTCTGAGAAGACTTTGATTCCTACCACCTGCGGGTGAGTCCATTCTGCCATGACATAATGGCTCTCAGTTAAAAGTAATTAGTGCCTAGGGAGAAAGGCGTACCAGGGCAAGGAAACAACTGTCAAGTCTCCGTGTTCAGGTGCATGCCAAAGGTCTGAGAGTCCTCCTCAGCAGATCGGAGTGTAAGAGGAACTCTGGAAGCAAGGACAGGTGGTTTGTTATTGGCCATGATCCTGTAAAGCCGCGTTAATGAACATTGATTTCAAACTCATTGGTTTTTGCTGCCTGGTTACAAGGTGCAAAGGGCAAAACAGGACAAAACCAATGCTTCCTATAATTACTATCACAAGAGATTTACTGTAGTGCCATGCTGGCTGCAAATTTAGCTGTCTAACAATTAAAGGAAAAATAGCACACAGTCTTTGTCCACTTTTTAGGAAATTTGTTACATTCTGGTGAGATAATATGAATACAGTCAAGGGCAAAACAAGCGAACAAGGCTATAGGCAAAAGTTTTCTGTTGGTGTTTTGATTATTTTTCATAAAATCATTCAAATCGAAAGCAATGTTTCCGAAGTCCTTTTAATCCAACTAACTTTCACATTCTAATCATGTGTACTTGATTCATACATTCAGAAGTTCTTTGATAAACGATCAATTGTTCAATTAAGAGTGCAAATAATGATTGGTGATGAATAATTGCATAATGAAAAACTGATTAGTGTAATGAATTCTTATCAACAAAGACTACGAAAGCCATTATGTTAGAGTAGATCATTACAAACTAATGGAATATTTAAGAAAACATCTTTAAACTAGATGCCAGCAAACATGTCATGTTGGCTTTTGGCTATTATTGTGAAAACTTAAAAGAAAAATTGCAGTTTGCTGTAGTGTAGAAAACCAAAGTTTCCAGCTCAGAGTGAACCTGAAATCAGAACTGACCCTTATTTTACCTTGCTAGTTTGCCTCTGGTCATACCAAATATCACCATATGGTTTAGAAGAGTGAATGCTGGTTTCAGCAACACTTTAATGATTTTCGTCCTTCCTTGTAAAAAGAAACATGCATCAGTGTACAGCAAATGTCATGTTCAACTGAGCGCCGAATTCAGACGTGCAGATTTCTAAAAGCTCATTTGTAGCAATCCTAGAAGAGCTAGAAATGCCTGCTTTCCAGGACTGCAGAGGCAAAAGAGGGGAGAAAGAGGCAACAAATGGGGAGTAGGGAGGAGGTTACATTTTTGGAAAGACGGATATCCCGCAGCTTGAAGGCTGTTTTGGGCCAGCCATTTATCAGTGGAACGAGTCGGCCTCTGACAGAGCTCGGAGCACCCTGGATATTAACTCTGCAGTGGGCATCGTGATCCTCCTCCCTGCTCACACGCCCAGCATCGCAATGGGCTGATGAGAAATGGCGCTTTCTTCAGGCCACAGTATATCACGGCGTGGCCTCTCCACTCGTTGACAGTTGTGACCTTGTTTAAATGTGAAAGTGAGACATCCACTTTTAAGTCGTAAAGCTGTGAAGCCTTATTACGTTTTTTTGGAGGGGTTTTTTTTGGTCAGCAGTATTACCCTTGAAGATAGACATATATAAAAAAGATGAATCAACAAACCCAGAACCAATCATTACAGAGGTCCCTGGCAGCTCATAAACAGCTTCCCTTTCTATGCCTCGCCTGTCTTTGTTTTCTTAACAGCAGCAATGACGCTGAAGTGATCGTACTGAAGTGATGTAGTTAAAATGCGCTCCTCAACTTTCCTAGCCACGAAGAGAGACTCTCTTAAAGGGCCCCCCAGTCAGGCTCTGACAACATCCTGATATTTGTGCTTCATATATTTTAAGCCCAATCACCATGCTCCAAAGCATGACTAAACGAACTCTTAAAAAGTATTTCGGATTATATATATCAAACTAATTGGCAATTAGGATTTGCTTAATGGTATAAAACACTAACTAATCACCAAGATTACAGACATCACTCTGATTGTATTTGCTTGGCTTTTTTAACGGGAAAAAAAAATGAAAGGGAAAAAAAAAAAAAGGTTAAAATAGGCCCAACGTTTGACTCACAATGCAGCAATTTCTCCAGCAAATAGCTTTCTGCCAGCCAATGTGTCATAAATGGAACCTTACAAGAGCAGTCTCCCACCATTACTGTCATGTAAGACATTTTCGCCCCTCAGTCCCGCATGAGGCGCTCGCCCCGGGCTCATGCTCCTAACTGAGCAGCTCTGATCTCCAGACCTGGCGGCTATGACCCCATTAGCATACTGGGGTAAACAGGCCTCTCTTTCCATACAAAATAATGTTTCTGCTCTGAATGAACGATGCGTGGCCCTGCTCGAGTTCGCCCCTTGGCTGCTCATTCCTGACCAGAGGAATGTTTTGTTCTGTAATGACTGTGGTTAGAATTAGAAAAGGTTAGGCTGAGATCAGTGCTTGTGGGTAACTTCCCGACCTCTGACTCAAACCGGTCAATCCTTAAGCACAACGGGAAAGTTGCCAAGCTGGCCAGAATTGTATTTCTAGAGTGATGGTTGATTAAAGGTCAGTGGTTGTGGAAAAACATTGCAAACTTTGGTTACTGTTGTTTACATCATGTAGAGTAGTGGTCACTTACCCCACCTCCAGGAGGTCAGGCTTTCTAAAAAAAGAATAGTTGCTTCTACTAACGTATTCTGGTCCTGTACTCTCCAAAATAAAAGGTGCCATAAATCTCCCTTAAACTTTGAACAATGCCAAAGAACAACCATTTTAGTTCCCTAAAGAGTGTGGAGGGCAGGTGTCCAGCAAAATTCTCAGCAAAATCAGGAACCAGCAAACCATCATGAGGGAGATGCAGCAGGGCTGCCGGAGTTGAACCGATCCCACTGTTGAACCCTTTCTTCTCTAGCCTGTGGCACTTTTTCCATTTGATAATATTCCTCTGACACAAACGAGTGTTCAAACGAGGGCTGGAGGCCTGCTATTAATGGCCCCTCTTTAGAAGCTGAGACGAATCACTGGCCTAAGCCTCTCCTTGGGCCTCTCCATTTATACTTTCCCTGTGTCCCACTAGCCCAGTCACACTGCGTAAACAACATGAAGCAAGGAGAATGGGCTCTCCTTTGCCCTCTCCTTTTTAATTTAGACATCGCGGCTTCACAGCTGAGGGACATTAGGGAGCGTGGCTAAGGAGTCAGGCCCTGCCTTCAATCCCCAAGCTCTTCCTCTTCCACCGCCCGTACGGATTCCAGCAAAACAAATCAGCCCTGCCCGAAGAGACAGGCACCATGTGCTGCTAGAGATAGCAGATGAGATTTATGCAATGAAAGATGAGACGCTCAGTTCACTAGAACACAGTGACGGCTAAAATTGAATACATGGTGTGCGGCAGAGGACTGCGATCAATAGCGAGTTTTTGAGCACATTTTGAATAGAGAAGAAGTGATGGTAATAATAAGAACCACACTCATCATCATTCCAGCGTGTCAGTTTGGGCTCAGCAGCCCTGGCACAATGGCCAGAAAGCTGCTGAACGTAACAGGAAGAAGATTACTTTGATTAGATTAGAGTTTCAATATTGATAGTGAGGAGAACTTGCTGAAAGCTCTTTTTCTGCATCGTGGTTAGGCAATTCCCTTTTGACCGTCTCAAAAAGAATGGGTTACGCAATGCCAGGAAACAATGCGCATCAGAATAGGCCAGGCAAAAATGCAGATGATGGGAAACACCACACATGGATAGAACCAAGTCAAGCTCTCACTGCCCTGATTACCAAGGCAGCTCAGTCTGAGGCCTAATAACAGCCTTCCAGAGGAGACTGGATACATTCTAATCTCGTCACATCAGCGGGCAAACAATGAGGAAGACTACAAGGGAGAGGAACACTGACCTCTCCTCATCAAACAAGGACATTTCCACACATAGCCAGGAGGTGAGAATGTGGAAGATGAAAGCAACAACACAGCCGAGGTTTTGATGCCGCTAGGGGTCAGCAGAACCAGTGCTCATGCAAATTGGCTGCTTTAATGGTGATAATGAGAGAGAGAGAGAGAGAGAGAGAGAGAGAGAGAGAGAGAGAGAGAGAGAGAGAGAGAGAGAGAGAAGAAAAAGAAGAGAAAAAGCTAGCCTGTTTTTCCTTGTGCTGGTG
>JBBJLS010000036.1:6903503-6927724 GCA_037577275.1 Bryconaethiops microstoma
CACACACACACACACACACACACACACACACACACACACACACACACACACACACACACACACACACAAAAAAAAAGGTTTTTGTTAACTGGAGAACACTCCATCAAAATTTCAATACTTCTCTTACCTCTCCACGTTACCACAGAGACTCTTAATGACGCTGGCGACCGGTTTGCTATTCTGGATATAGCTCGCCAAAATCAGTGACCAAAGGGCACCCTCTTCTCGCGACCTGAGATTTAAACGAACCCGAGATCTCAGATTAATTACGCTCATTAAAAACAAATTTAAGACATTTGCAATCAAAACAGGTCATGCAAACATGCATCTAAACACGGTTATTAGTAATTAAGAACAAACTAATTAAAAAAAAAAAATCAATGTTGTGGAATTGGAACAGATTAGAACTTGGGCATAGATGAATAGGCTCACCTTGTGAACAGGGTTTCCAGAACAGCAGCATTGACTGAACTGTTGCTATGGGCTTTCTCGGCTATGCTCCAGTTTTGAAGCATTTTGGAATATTCAGACACCACAGGAGGACAATTCTCCATCTCCTCACACCACTGTACAGCATACAGAATTTCTGCAACTACACACAACACAAAGACATTCAGATTACATGTCCAAAGTTATTTTATTACACACTCTTAAACTTCTCAAAAGCTTTTATGGGCCAACAAAAAACATCACAGCAGCATGTACAGACAAAGCACAGACTCTCTCGGGAATTTGTCTTCTCTGGGTAGACAATAACATGTTAAATTTTCATTTGCATCCGCTTTCATTAGCCTCTTCTCATTCATCTGCATATCATTGTTAAATGAAACTGTTTCATTCATTAGTTTATTCATTAACTTGCAAGTTATTTTATACTGCGCATGCAATGTAACAGAGCTGTACACCTCACCCGTTTGTCTGAGCTCAGGCAGTTCTGTGGTGTCTGCCTCCTCCTGCTGGTTGTCGTCCGGTACTACAGTGAAGATGATTTTTCCCAGCAAAGCACTGGCACACAGATGTGCAGGGAGTCTGCTCAAGCCCCTCACCTTCCACACATCCACACAGGGATACTCCCCAGTTGCTCTAAGACGACCACCTAGCAAGGGATGCTTTACCCACTGCATTTAAGCAGGGGAGGAACAAAAAAAAAAACAATTTTTGGTCTCATACTCAAAACTTTATAGTGTTCAGAGCTATTTAAGCTGTGGGAGCTGTGATAAGGCATAAAATATGAGGATGTGAATCTGAACATTCAGTGGGGAAAAAGACTCAGGTGTGCTTAAAGATCAGCGTAGTTAATTGTACACCAACATAATACGATAACTTACATTTACATTTACAGAATTTAGCAGATGCATTTATTCAAAGTGACTTCCATTCTTTAACTACAGGAGCAACTTGGGGTTAAGGGTCTTGCGCAGGAAGCCAGTGGTGGTTTGCTGAAGACAGGATTCGAACCCACGACCTCTTGGTCCAGAGGAAAATATCCTACCCACTAGGCCACCACCACCCCATTTACAATGTTTGATTGTTTGTTACTGGTTGGAGTTTGTTCCCAAACTAGACATAGAATGCTGTGTTAATAATTAAACATACACTTGATTTGCAACGGCTATGATTAAGCCTGGCCGAGTTACAACAATCAAACGGACTGGCCGCAGATCATGCGAGATAACCATGAGTGAGCATCTGACGTGTACCTGAGGAGGCAGAGCCTTCCTGAGACAGACCCACTCCTCATGTGAGGGCATTAGGCAGGAGATGAACTGTGACAGTAGACATTCACTCTGCTGGGCTGACTCCAGAGTTTCAGCCAAGCTCTGTGTTGCCTGAATCAGAACCTGCAAACTGCAGACAGCATACAGAGCATCACTTTATATTGAACCATAAGAGTCAGTTCCACAAAGCAGAAACAGAAAAATATATTTAATTTGTTTATAACTAATCCACTGATTAAACTGCTCTATATAGTGTACATTAAGGCCATGCTAAAGACACCAGCCTAAACCTAAGGTGCTTATCATCAATAAGGTGCTTAAACTCGCTAACTTAAGTTGAGGCTGGTGGCATTAAGCTAACTTAATGCCAAAAAAGAAAAAAAAGGGAATTCTGTTCCTATCTAATTTAATGAAACAGCAGGTGAGGAAAAGCATAAGGCCTGGCTGTTGTGTTTGTATGATTTAAACATATTTGATGTTTGTGGACGAGGAAATGGTCCAGGGTAAAAACGTGTCCAGGGTGTCCGGAGTTAGCAAATTCTCCATTTAAAAATGCATAGACGTGCTAGCTGGCTAGTTACTAACACCATGACACGAGATACAAACAAAATCAGGTAAAGGTACATAGAACAGCACACAGGACATTCAGCACTAGGGTCTACTTATAAGTCATGTTTATGTGCCATATGCATCATGTAGAATGGTGCACTAAATAAAATTTGCAGCAGTAGTAATAAAAAAGGGTCGTTGGACATGGAACAAAAAAAAAAAAAAAGTCATTTCAAATTAATGTTTCTGTCCCAGATCAGTTCCAGAACTATTCTCAAAGGCTGTAACCCCAACTTAGTACCATGAAGGGAAACGGTGTGTTTGGCACCTTTTCACATTGAGAGGTGATGTCAGGAGTTGGTTCTTAACCCAAACTGCAGCACTGTGGAGGAAGGTTCCCTTTGTGACCCCTGCCCCCAGTTGCGTGACTAATGAGTGCACTCCTGCAGTGTAGGCAAGTTTCAGCTTCTGGAGCAGAGCGTCTGGCACACAGGACAAACATATTAACACACAGTCACTCAGCATTAATATTATCCTCATCACACTAAAAACCGTAGACAAACAAAGCAAAACATTACAAAAATGAGGCTCTTATACATCAATAGCTTATAGGATGGCTCAGTACTTTTTACATGAAACCTTATTTACATGGAACCTTGTACTAAACATTTGTGTCTTGACACAGAACCCATCCTCTTGATGAGATACCTGAGAGCTTTGTGAGGGTCTGGTCCTGAGCACACAGCTGGAAGATGGTGAGCAGCAGCTCCTCAGCTGCCACGAGCAACAGACAGCCTTTTACTGATGAGAAAAAGTTAGAGGCCACGTCGGAGATAAAGGAGACAAGAGGCTCCATGTTCCCTGCATCAGACATGCCCTTCGCCTCAGACAGCGTAGCGTGCAGCCGCTCAATGATCTGCTCCACGTACTCCTTGCCAATCAGAGACTCTGCAGGGGAGCAAACGAGGCAGTGAACTATGGGTAACATGAGCTAAAGGCCATTTTCTTCTGTATAAACAGAAAACGTCAGAATCACCAAACTCTCCAGTACATTAATATCACTGTCGCACACAATATCAGACAAAACTTAGAACACACCTGGTCACACAAGCGCCTTCCTGATTTTTCCTATTTTACATACTTCACAATACAAATAAGAACTTACAAATGATCAAATAATGTGAGGATTTATGCATTTTTTAATTGTGTAAATCAGAGATTTCACACTTTACATTATCAATTCTATATTTACCTGTTTTGAATTAGATTTAAAGCATGTATGCATACCAATATATCTTTAAAAACTGATCTATCCAAATTTAGGCAGCATCGTTGAATAGTACAGACACTGTGGTTCGGTGCATGACATATCGAGAATACGCGATAGCAAAGATTGATTAACGTAATGCGGAGCCAAAATTCATAAAGATAATTTCCTCCCGGAAACCTTAAGCTGTGAGCTATTAGCAGGTTTGCAACAGATCATGGTACACTTACCTAAAGCTGAGTGGTTGCCCAAATAAAAGATGCCCCAAGTTGTCAGTCGGTAAAATGCTACCTGGCTGTACCTGCTGTTCCTGCTAATTAGCAAGAGTGGGTTTTTTTGGGAGGGTAAGGATATTTTTAATGTTTAAATATACTTCCTAATGCAAAAGTTTTATTTTCTATCATTTTATTTAATTTGTACTTTTATAAAATAAGAGACTTCATTTTTGCATCATGAGTTTATGTTTAAATAAATAAGTAATTAAAAATACTGGCCTTATGCATCTGGATTTTTTTCTTGCTTTTTTACCCCCATTGTACCGAACTCGTATCGATCCGTGATGTTCAAACCTTGGTGTAAACATAACTGTGACTTCTGTGTACCAGTAAAATTAACAGTAAATCTCCAAGAGTCTCTGCGACCCAATTTAATAATCACACCAGCACAAGCCCAGCATGCAGCTCTGTGTTTTGGCCAACTGTACGGGTCAATAAACATTTCTGTTCATTTACGGACTTGTCGGAGTTAACTGCAAAATTCCTGAGAAACCTTGAGCTAACACGCTATGACGTAGTGTGATAAAATGACATTTTGGGGAAAAACTAACAGGACATGAACATTTGGAAACAACTGTATTTATTTTAGAAAACTGAACGTAGAGCCTATAGGTTGAATAACACTGGTGATCAAGAATCTCCATATATGCCATATACAAGCATCAGAAAATATTCCGCAATCACACATTCCGCATTCTGCATATGTATGTGCGTGTTGCTTACCGTTATTGTGCTGCTGAGAGAGAGCCAGGCTGATGAGTGGCCAGCTGTAGCTGTGTTGGCTTAGAAGTGAGGAAGAGAGAGAGTTTGATCTCTTCAGTCCCAAGGCACACAGCTCATCAGTCAGCCCCACCAAGCGCTCACCCAGCACTGGACCTTTTAACCAGCCTCCACACACCTCCAGACACCCAGCATCAGCACACCCCTGACAAACACAAAGCCAGGTAACAAAACAGAGAGAGTAAACATTACTGCTTCTGTAGCTTTCAGAAACAAAGTGGCACTGTGCAAAAGGACAAAAGAATCCACAATCAGATCATACCTTTTGGATGATTTGGAGAATAATACCCCATTTCAAATTCATCTAGAGAGAGAGGAAGAGAGAGAGAGAGAGATGTATGAGCAAATGACGCCTGAGCAATTAACGTCTAATGTAAACATGCCCGTTTATTTTCATTGTTATTCTTCTTCTGAGGTTGGATTTTTGAGGTCCACAAGCACACTGTGGTCTTTTATATTACTTCCAACACACTGTTCAGACATAAAAATTTGAATGATGAAATAATAGAATTATGAAAGAATAGAATTATGAAAAGCACATCAATTAGCCCTATACAAGAATATATATTAGGATGAGATTCTTGGCCATATTGCCCAGAACCACTGAAAGAGAGATAACTGAGTAATTAAGAGGCTTACAGTGATGTGGTTGAGAACAAGAGTCTGCTCTGCTTTGGAACTGCAGCACTGCAGAGCACTGAATGCCATGTTCACCAAGAAGTCTGTGTCCTTTCTGTCATCCTGCCGAAGCCAGACCACCACCCTCTGCAGGAGGAAGCGTACAGCCGGGTTTTCAGACAGTGTGCCCAGCTCTGCCTCCAGTCCCGGCTCGGGTTTCTCATATCGTGACTTTAGCAGCACCTGGAACACCTGCGGCTTTGGGAAGGCATTCAGCAGCAGAGCCAGAAAGCGCAGGTGTCTCTCTGAGCCTCGCTCGCATATATACACCATGTTCAATTCCGCCAGCTGGCACACCAGCTCCAGCAGGTGGCTGCCCCTCAAGGGAGAGTCCTGTTTCCCCTGGCTTTCGGAGGACTCAGTCCCTGGAGTTCCGCTTGGAGCATCTTCCCCTTGTCCCTTTGCCTCCCGATCCAAAAAGTAGATCTTTACAGCCTTCTTCTGCTTGCCCAGTTTACATGGGTTCTGCATGGTCTGCAGCAAAGAGGCCACACCCTGCAGGCCCACCTGCTCAGTCTCCTCACGGTCCACGTAGCGCACACACAGGCTGCCCAGACCCTCCCAAAACACTAACAGCATTCTCTGAAAGGTATTGAGCTCATTTCCAGTTGTACGCTTCTCCCATGAGACCAGCATTTCAGTGATCTGAGGGAACAGAGGCCCACTCTGCAAAGCAGGGTTTCCAAGAGCTTTGTCTATCAAGGGCAGGAGCTGTGAAAGCACAGGTGAAAAGATGAGAAGCATAAATTAGCTTCAAGAATAATATTATTACCACTTAAACCAGTGTTTCCACTGCTGACATTTCTATGTGCCAAAACCTTTACTGCCACAGCAATGAAAAATAAATAAATAAATAAATAAAAATCAATCAGCAACACAACCCACGCCCACACAGTCAACAAAGTGAAGTTCCCACAACAAAACAAACCCCTCTTATTTGTTGAGGAGGAGTAATTTGAACCTTAGTCCCTCTCAACAAATTAAAAAAAAACAAAAAAAAAAACGCCCTACTACATCCCCCCTAATCCATCCACCCACACAAAGCAACTGCCAAAGCAGTACAGTAGTTCAAATAATTGAACTGCAGTGCTGATATTATATGTGAAGAGACACAGCAGTGACGACTCTTGATTTATATGTTAAATGGTGTGACCGATCTCACTCACGAGTCAATATTTCAAACAAATCATCTCAGAGTACAGCTGTTGATGCTGGACCAGCTTTCAGGTCCATATAATTTCACACAAAAGATTATGAAAAGAAAAATCCCAGATCTGCAATATAGACTTCTAGCCGCTCACCTGCTCTGAGATTAGTGCAGTCTGGATGGTGCGCTGTTCTGGCTCGTCTGATGCGTTCTGTAGTAGAAGGAAACGCAAGCACTCCATGGCGGCAAAAACAATAGCTGCGCACTCTGAGGAGCTGGTTATCGCACGTTCACTGGAAACACTGGAGCAAATGTTTATGAGTGAAAACATGTTCATGGACATAATCTGTTACACAGAAAAGACCACAATAAGGAAATCTATTCACCTACTAAAATGAGTGAATTCTTCAAAAAAAAAAATTATCAGTAAACCTCAACAAGTGTCCTCAAAAGAACAATCTAAATTAAAAAGTTACTGCAGAAGTTCGAATCACTGTGCTTTGTTCAGAGATGCATTACCCTTGTATGATGGACGAGAAGAATGTTTTATAGAAATCGAGCTTAGGTTCTGTGACTTCTGCAGGAAGTTTGCTGACGAAAGGGAGCATGTTGGGGTGCAGCGCAGTGGCCAGACCACGACCACCATCTTTCAACAGTGCCCACAGCTTGGGCAGCACACCTTTCTTGGCATTTACATGAATCCAACAGTTCTGCAATACAAGGGACAACGATTGACGATTCCACAATTTTACAGAGAGATATAATACCAAGGAGAAACACCAAACACTTTAGTTATCATTCAAATTCACTAGAACCTAAAGAGTTACGAAATAACTTTGGCTGTATGGTTTGTAAACCATGACATAAAAGAATGCATTTTTATATAGAGATATAGATACGATTGTGCTACTCAGGAGTTTTAAGGGTTTCCTTTTCTGACCTTATTATGACTAAGTGCCACTAATCCATTAACCAGTTGCTCGGAAAAAAATTATAATACAGAAAAAAAATAATAAAATCTAGAAAACATTTTAAAATTCTGTTCTTGGCTGTTTACCCTAACTTAAGTCAGCTAAGATTAAAGCAAAAGAGATCTTCTGCACTCAGAGCTTTGGAGAGAAAGAACAGAGGAATAGATTTTGTTAGCGGCAGAAGCATCTAAGAAAGAAATACAAGCAGATGTTTATATTCTTAGTAACGCTGATCCAAACACTGCTGACCTGTTGTAACTTTCATGGTGAGAGACAGAGTTATAGCTCATCAGGTCACTGAACATGGCTTTAAATGGTGAACTCATTTGGTGAACTCACGAGTGATGAATAAAGAGCTTCACCTCTATGCTGGACAGAATGTGCAACACAGCCTCCCACAGCGCCGGCAGGACCACAGGGTCAGAGTCATCAATACTGAGGAGCACAGTGGAACAAGCTCTTGGCGCTTCAGCTTGAACCAGCTGAGGAGTGAGTTCACACAGAACGGCTACCACTTCGAAGAAGGCCCCTCTGACCTACAGCCGAGAGCACAACTTACAGTTCTGCAAAAACAACTCACAATAACCTCTTTCATTCGCTGTTTAACATAATACAGTGAAATGGCCAAAGATGACTTAAATCAAGCATCACAAATGCATTAGTGTTATTCAAATTGCCAACTAATCATTGCTGATTTTTCGATAAGAAAAAAAACCTTCAAGTTTTAAGTTTACTTTTTTTTTTTTAATTAACATTGTTTCTTACCGAAAAATCAGCAAAGATTAGTTGGCAATTTGAATAACACTAATGCATATTCTCCATAAATTCTCTGGTAAAATACAAAACCTAACAGCACAGCAATTTATGCACTTTTTTGTAACACTGTGTTTTCAAATATCATTGCGATATAAAAAAATAAAAAATTTAAAAAATTAAAAAAAAGACTTTCTAGATTACCTTTTCGAATAAAATATTTCAGACTCTTCCAAATATTTTATAGGAATCTTCCAATAAAATATTTCAGAATCTTCCAATAGTTGTTCATTTATAACCACTCATATTTTCAGACATTTTTAAAATTCTGATTATTTGATTACTAACAATCACCAGGCATTCAAAGTGATTACTTGTTTTAATGTTGACAGCTCACCTGAGGAGATTTGTGTTTGCTGTACTTCCAGAATTTTCCTTGTGAGATCATCTGAGAAAGCCTTTCGCTGAGAGCCTTACAGTCTGTCTGAGGTAACATCGTCAGCAGTCTCTTCAGAGCCAGAAGGGAGCTGGTCAGCAGACGCACGTATTTTGCCTCTCGCTCCTCCTCTGGTACGCACCTACAAGTTTACAAAACACACGAATGAAACAGAACACGAATTAGAAATGACAAAAAATACAGTAACAACACTGTGCAAGTGTCGTTACATGAACGTTATGTATTGCAAGACAATGTTCTGTGGTTCTAAGCAACACTTACTGTGGGTCACTAAGTGTGTCAGCTGTTTCTTTCAGTAGATTGTCTTGGAGCACCTAAAAAACACATAGTTCAAGTAATGCTAAGTCAGTATATCTACTACTTTCTGCTTCGCTGGAGCAAAATTAAACCAGGAAATGGCATTAGTCTTGCTGAAAAGGGGCGAATTAGTTTAACACCACAAGTGTTGATAAAACAAACAAAAGGCAGGCTGTTGACTTACATTCAACACTTCATCTTTGCAGAAGCTGAGAGCCTCTGGCTGTTTGTTAAGGGGAAAGGCAGCCTGGAAGGCGACGCTAGCAGCAGAGGCAGCAGGGGAATAGGTGTCACACTGAGATATGAGCCAGTGGCCCATTATACCTTTCAGGTAGGGAGCAAGGTTTCGTTTGACTTTCAGAATCAACTGCTCGAATGCCTGCTGCGTGGCCTCTCGAACTCGACGGTCATGATCCTAATACAGTAAGAATAGTAGTTTTATGTTGTAGTAGTTATTTGTTGTAACATACAGTCAGACAAAAGCAAATTTGAACATACGAGATGCAATTGCTTTGATATGGTAAGAATACAAGATCTAAAACTTACCACAGATATTTTGCAATATATACGTGGCCAGTAGGGAAGAACACCTTTCACTATGTCTGACTCACGCTCTTGACACATAACTCCAAATTCTTGTACTGCCTGCAGACACAAATCATTTTCAGATGTTTTCAAATCTCTGACATTCAAAGATTCTAGTTTCCCCATCAGAATGGAGTTATAAATAAAAGTCAATTTAGTTCATTTGTTTGTGACTGTTGCTTCATGCCAAGCACATTGGTTCATTAGCAACTTATCACTGGCGCAGGTGACCCAAAATGAGATGTATGAAACAAAATGTTGCTGGAAGCTCTTTGATCAGATTCACTTTAAATGAATCTATAAACCATGAAGCTCTCAGACTAAGCTTGACAATCAAGGTCATACACAGTTAAGGCCATAACTATTAGGACCAAAGTTGAACAAGTTTGTCAATTTTTCTATGAAAAATGACTAGTATCTAAAATGTTTGAGACTTGCTAAATACATTTTACAGGTGCACTTAAATGAAACAACGAAAATGCAAACATAGCATGGCCAAATGATTACCCCTTGTGAGTCACAACTGATAGCAACCTCTTACTGTAGTTTCTCACAAGGTTTGTACACATCTTCTCCCGCATCTTGGACCATTCGTCCATGGCAAATTGCTCCAGCTCATGCAAATTAGGCGGTTTTTGAGCATGGACCTTAACTTTGAGTTCTTGCCAAAGATTCTCAAGAGGATTGAGATCTGGGCTTTGAGACGGACACTCCAAGACTTTGATTTTATTGTTTCATAAAAAGTTCTGGACCAACTGTGATATGTGCTTTGGGTCATTATTTTTGCTGAAAAACTTAGCAATGACCCAAAGCCAGACTAGCAGCAGATTTCTTCAAATTATCCTCTAAAATGTCAATGTAATCATTACCAGCATCATGCTTCCTCCAACATGTTTAACCATGGGAACAAAAGCGGTATCCACGTGCCCAAACAGGTCCAGTTTTGTCTCATCAGACCAAAGGACAGGCTTCCAAAAAATCTACCCATGTTTCAAATGGTCCTAGGCAAACTTCAGTTTAGCTGCGTGAGCAAGGGAGTTTCCCCTGGATGATGACCTTGAAGCTTCTCATGATAGAAATCCCTCACATCAGTTTTTGCTGAGACATCAAGTCAAGAAGTGGCCAGTTCAGTGACGGCAGCCTTTGCAGTGATTCAGGGGGTTCTTTTTGGCATCTTTGATTATCTTCCTCTCCTAAGTATTTGAAACCATACACTTGTGAACATGCACAGGATTGTTTCTGACAGCTCACTTTATATTTTGCAAGCAGGTAACAGCTGTTCTGGATGCAGTGAAAAGCTTGTAAATAGCCATACAGACAATCCCCTTGAGATGCGCATCCACTATCTTTTCTCTGAGGCCCATGCCCATTGGCATGATAAATGTTTTTTTCTCTTTTACAAAGAATGTAAGGCTGATGCCTCTCAATCTTGTTCACTAATGGGTACACCTTAATAGCCCTTCTAAGTGTTCTTAGGTAAAGAAAAGCACAGCGCTCAAGCAACCCATGTTAAACCGGTGTATGTTTGTGCTGAGGAAATTCCGAGCAGACAGATCAAATACCTTTAGTTTTGTGACTGCATCTCTCTTGGACAGCTTCCTCAAAACCAAGCGAAAATCAGCATCGACCAGATTGTCTATTTCTTCTGCTCCATGGACGGCAGGCACGTATCCTGGCTCATTCGAAGTCGAAATCCCAAATCCGACAAACCCGGGAACGCCCCCACTTTCCCGGGCCAATAACTCAGCTGCTCTGCCACTGCTGGAGGGCTAAAAAGAGAGTTGACAGTAGACGAGGAAGGAGAAAAAGAAAGTAGAGTGTTATCACGTGAGGTGACCGACGCCTTGACAGTGCTCTTGTACAACAGACACTGCTTTTGGTACAAAAGACACTTTCCTTGGTACAACAGACACTGTTTTGGTACAACAGACGCTACTTTGCCTTATTGTGCTCATTTTTAACTTTCTCATACTCCAAAACATACGCTCAACCACACTGGCTGTGTCTATGATGTGAAATAGTGTATAAATCCAGTGGTTCGTGTAACAGTACACACTGCTAGCCAGTCACACACTGAGACCTCAGAGAGTTAAACTGATAAACATTAAAATCAACCCCACACATCAAGCAACCCAGCACAGCTAAAGAAGTTTTTCTGAAAGCCTGAGGTCTTACCCGAACATTCCCCTTCGTTCTTTGTTTATTTTTGCCTCCCATTTTCGATGTTTTGTGCCTTTTTTTAACGTGCCGTCACCCCAAAACTCACGGCACTTTAGAACAGTCGCACATGAGTGATGTAAAGCTACGTCATTCTTCCTGCGACATTGTAGAGCGCTGTACACGTGTGGAACGTAAACTCGTCACGATTGCAATGTATTGAGATTTCTTTTATTTCAGTTTGAATTTTATTTGCTTAAAACATATGCTTCGTTGAGCTCACTACTCTTTGGCTAAACGTATTCTTTGAGAAGGTTTGGCTATGTGGTTTTAAAGCTTGCGTGAAGTTAAGAGTTTCTAATGCTTTATGTTTTCGTTCTTTGTTTTCTTTTTTGACAGCCATCTTAGGATCTTCTTTCGGAAATGAGTGAGGACGTGGAACGTTTGTTGATCCAGTTTCAGGACGAGGGGGGTGAGGCTCTTGGATCCCCTTTTGATGTGCCTCTGGACATCACCCCTGATAAACTGCAGCTGGTCTGCAATGCTCTACTTCAGAAGGTAATTACAGTGCAGACCCCAGCAGAGATGTCACCAACACCAGAACTGTGGTAGTTGATGCAGAAACCAGTGGAACTGTTCTCGATTTTGGGAAGCTGGTGCCCTAGTGGCTATGGAGTTGCCCCTGCGATCAGAAGGTCGTGGGCTCGAATCCCACAACTGCTAGTGGCACCACTGAGGTACACTTGAGCAAGATACTGTCCCCACACACTGCTCCCTGGGTGCTGTGTCACTGTCTGCCCACCGCTTCACTTGGTGAATGGGTTAAATGCAGAGAAAGAATTTCACATTGTCCACACTGTGTGTTGTTCTGTGGCCACCCTACTCTACTTTTCTTTCCTTTCGGGGTGCAATGCATCGAAATGTCATGATGTAAAAATGTGACAATGCACCATGAAGAATAAACATTCTATTATGATATTTGATGTAACTACATTGTTTGTAGTGTTAAATCAATGCCAATCAACAACCCCTATCATTCAGTCACCCTCCTCTGGCCTGCCAGCTCTGATTTCATTATTAAATTGTGCCAGAACTAAAATACAGTTATGCTTTTCATCCTTTTATTCTGAATATTGTGAGAATATTACAGTTTCAGTCTAACATTGTTGAATATGTCATTAGTGGATTGAACCATGATCCCTGAATTGTCTGTTACATTGAATCACACAACAACAGAATTCAAGAACTGAACAGAAGTAAACAGCAGCATTTTTCACACTAGGACTGTTGTTTTTACTGGTAAATAATATTGTTTCAGTACTGCAGTGTTTGAGTTCCTTCAGTTACTAGATTTGACAAGGTACCTCCTTTACCTTTTAGACTGAAATACTGAGTAATATGGGTGCTACTCTCAGGCAGTGCTGTTTCTGCAGGAACACATTTAGGTCGCTCTTGTGACTGTGGGTGTCACTATTTTTTTTTCAAACAAAGAGAAATACAGCTTTATCTGGTTTTTTTTAGTGTTGGTTCTTGATCCTACCACTTCCCACCCTGCTGCGCTGAGAAGAATAAACATCTGAACTCCTAAGATTTCTATCTTTTAATGGTTTTGTTTTTGAGATTGTCTCAATCTGCTGCAGTGAAAGGTTGTGTTGTGCTGTTTCCAGGTTTGTCACCCTCTCTTTGTTGGTTCCCTGGTCTAGGAGGAGCCAGTGCCGCTGCTGTTCTTCGTGCGGGATGCAGAGGTGGTGTCGTCTCTGGGTGCCTGTGTGCAGACGCTGGGTTTGGAGACAGAACAGGTGCTGCCAGTGGTGTACCAGCCACAGGCCGTGTTCCGTGTCAGGGCAGTGGCCCGCTGCACCAGCTCCCTGCAGGGACATACCGAGGCTGTCATCTCAGTAGCCTTCAGTCCCACGGGCAAGTGAGTGGGCCAACCTTCATTAACCTCTTGAGGCTTAGGACAGAAATGCATTCACAACAGAACAATGACAAAAACTCTACTGAGAAACTAAAGTGTTCTGTCTTTAGTGTTGAACTTTCTTGTTGTACATAATGTACACCAAAGAGGGTCAGAAACAGCAGCTGCAACAGGCCATCATGCTAACTGATCACCTGACAGAATACATCGAGTGTATCCTATAAATACTCTAAATTTAAGTGTTTTAACAAAACTTGTGTTGTGTGCTGTAGTTTACCATTAAGTTGAATGGGCCAGTATTCTAGCCAGTATTCTGTAAAGCATTTTTTGCCATGAAAGATGGCAAAAGTCACATACTAGGCAATATTTGTCTTTATATACCCTTACGTTTAATAGGGACTTTTACTATTTTGTGTTGTGCTGGAAATAGTTCATTTTCCAGTGCTTGTTTTGTGTTTTTTAAAGCATTATCCTTCCTTTTTTTGTTTTAGATATCTGGCCAGTGGGTCTGGAGATACTACAGTGAGATTCTGGGACCTAACTACTGAGACTCCTCATCACACTGCTAAAGGTCAGCAAAGCTGCATTGCACCTGAGTACAGGAAACACAAAATGTATGTTCCACTTTTGCTGGGATGCTGACAGTGAATTGTATGTCTGAATATGTCTTGTGTGACTTTGTCTTTTAAGGGCACACACACTGGGTTCTCTCTATAGCCTGGTCTCCAAATGGGAAGAAATTGGCATCAGGGTGCAAGAACAGTCAGGTGAGTATTCTCAAGTATTCTGTCTGTTCCCTAGACTTCAGGCAGCTGTGCTCTGAAATACAACTGTTGTTCTTCAACTTGTGCATGTCATCTGTATAGATTCTCCTTTGGGACCCAGTCACAGGACAGCAGTTAGGGAAGACTCTGACTGGACACTCTAAATGGATTACGTGGCTGTGTTGGGAGCCACTGCACCTGTAAGTTTTGCCCTGACTTTTGTGTTCTGTTCCTTGAGCAAGCCTCTGATAGTCTTTAGTAGTCCTTCATTAAATTGTTTTTGTAAATATAGTGTTGAACAAATGGCATTTTACATACAGATGTATGCATCATGACATACTTGTATAAATATGTAGTATTACAACTTCTATATGTAGAAGTTGTAATGTAGTATTCATTCTTCTATAAGGTCCATAACATCTTCCATCTGTTTCCATACTTCTTTCTTTTAACAGTGATTTCCTCTAACCCTATTTATTCTCTCACTCTGCCAAAGGAACCCAGAGTGCCGATATTTGGCCAGTTCCTCTAAAGATGGCTCTGTTCGGATATGGGACACGGTGCTGGGACGATGCGATAAGATTCTTACAGGTCACACACAGTCAGTCACCTGTGTGAAATGGGGAGGAGACGGCCTCTTGTACACTTCTTCCCAGGACAGAACCATTAAAGTCTGGAGGGCAAAAGACGTAAGGGCACCAGTAACACTTAGTGTGATCACATATGCCACATTTCCATAAGTGACATCTTCAATGGCAAAAGTGGTATCATTGTCTCAGAGAAAGTCTTCTCACTTCAGGGGGTTCAGTGTCGGACTTTGCAGGGTCACGCTCACTGGGTCAACACGTTGGCCCTGAGTACTGACTACGTCCTACGCACAGGAGCCTTCGAGCCTGCCACTGCCACCATTAACCCACAGGACCTTACTGGGTCATGTAAGAGGCCGAGTTACCACTTCATATACAGTCTTTCTTCAGTGTAATTGGCATGGAACGGTGTTTTGACTGATGTAAATCTATCTGTGTTCCACAGTGGAAGAGATCAAAGAGAGAGCTTTGACGCGATACAACAAAGTTAGAGTAAGTGAACAACGTGTGTTAAATTCTATAATGTATTTTGCAGCTTTATTTTGTTCGGTTTCTGATGTCATTCTGTCTGATTGACAGGGCGAGGGTCCTGAGCGGCTAGTCTCTGGTTCTGATGACTTCACAATGTTTCTGTGGAACCCAGCAGAGGAGAAGAAGCCTGTTGCCCGCTTGACTGGACACCAGGCACTGGTCAACGAGGTGCTCTTCTCCCCTGACACGCGGCTGCTCGCCAGCGCCTCTTTTGACAAGTCTATCAAGATCTGGGATGGCAAAACTGGCAAGTAAGGCATTCAGGATCTTGGAGAAATATAAAAAGTTTAATGTATACAATGGAAACTCTGGAAATTTTTAAATAAATACTGACATTTTTCCCCCAGGCACCATAAATTGTGAATAGTATGTAACATTGTGAAAAATTAGTTTGTAGACTGGTAATTATTTCTGCATGAATATTGTCGTGTGACAGTTTTCATAATTATCCTTATACTTCTACAACAATCCAGCTAAACAAACTGCAGTGGTAGAAGCAAGATGAGAAATTGTGTTTAGTTTAATTCTAGAAAATAGCAACTCTGTTGGGGAACATAGTTATGCCTTTCAGGATACCCTTCTGATTTACTCACCTGATCCATCTAAAAGTGCATTAAAGGGAAATCCCACCGATTTTTAGAGATGAAAACAATGTCATGGGATAGTTAGATGTGAATTGGTGCATTTGTGGAAAAACTTTGTAGATGGGACCACAGTGTCTTTAGTGTAAATACACACATTTTATTTGCTAAACAAAACTGTTGAACCAGATATCTTCAGAGCATTATACAGCAAACACTGCCCATATAGCACAATAGTGGTAAATTCACAAAAAAAGATTTTCTTTGGGAACTATTATGTCTATTTTAAAAAATACATTTTAGGCTTTGTCACAAAACTTGTAAAACGAAGTCTCGGACATCAAGCAGTGTATTTGTGGCTATTTTATATAATGTTTTGTGAGGTAGCTTTTAGAGCTTCAGTTTAGAGTTTCAGCGCTGCCACTGTGAACAGTTCGGACTCTTTTGAACTGAATTTCACATCAAACCATTCTGAATGACATTCTTTAAATCTTCATTTAATTAAGCAGAATTTTTCTTGTAATCTTGTGATTCCTCTTTGGAAGGGCTAATTGAGGCAGCTGGTGGCCTAGTGGTTAGGGAGTTGCCGATGTGATCAGAAGGTTCTGGGTTTGAACCCCAGGACTGGTGGTGACACCACTGAGGTACCCTTGTTGGGCTCCCCCCCCCCCCTTGTTGGTGACTGCCTACTGCTTCACTCGGTGAATGGGTTAAAAAAAAAAAAAAAAAAAATTTCACATTGTTCATCCTCTGTGCTGTGGTGTGTTCACATGTGAATATAGGGGGTCACTTTACTTTAACTCTTGTTTTTGGATGAATTGCTATTATGTACTAATGGTACAAGTATTTGGAACCTCAGCCATGGAGAAATGTTGCCTCATTGGTCAGACAACATAGCAGATTTTGTAGACATGTATGTAATACCAGAAAAAAACAGCAGAGGGTGCTCAAGCTCCATCAATGATCCAGGTATCCCTAAGTGGCTTGGCCTTTTGTGTAACAGAAGAAACTAGAAATTTCTTTGAAGTGTATTTCATGTTTCTCATTATATTCAAAATTAGGAATCCAGGCTCTGTGATCTCCCATCTGCAGGTATCTGACATCACTGCGGGGCCATGTAGGGGCCGTGTACCAGGTGGCTTGGTCCGCAGACAGCCGCCTGCTAGTGAGCGGAAGCAGCGACAGCACCCTGAAGGTATGGGACGTCAAGACTGGAAAATTAAATGTGGATCTTCCCGGACATGCTGATGAGGTAAGAGGTTTGGGGGCAGCACCTCACAAAGCAGGGTGATGAGACGAGCCATTTCATAGTCTAATCATGAATGAGACTCAGATTGATTGTCAAGAGATTTGCCTCAGTTGTGGTCTTGTAGAGTTTTATTTTAGAATAAGATATGGTTAAGACCGGATTATAAAACAGAAAGAACTTCAGTTTTGAATTTGCCTTGATAAGATTTGATATAATGCTAAGTATGATGTGCAATGGCAGGTTTTCGCAGTAGACTGGAGTCCTGATGGTCAGAGAGTGGCCAGCGGTGGAAAAGACAAGTGTCTGCGGATGTGAGTGATTATCTTACCTGCTTGTTTCAACCTTTTACATGCGAATGCATGCACTTACAAGCATGTCACACCACCTGTATTGAGCATCTGCCATGTCTGTTCTTCCTCTCTGCAGATGGAGGAGGTAGTTGATGCAGCTAGGACTTATCAGACCATCCAGTGGCCCACCCCTCTGGATGACGAACAGTCTGATCAGCCTTTACCTAGTAACCCAGTGCCCTCGCGTGCACTGCGTGACCTAAGAGGACATATGGAATGCTTGCGCACGCAGCAGTCTTACACCAGAGCGGGCCAGAGAAAGAGAGAAGCATGGGATCTGTCATGCTGTCTTGTTGGCTTTTCTTAATGAAATTTTGTAGTGTTAACTCATTTAAATGAGCACATAGTAGACCGGTCTATAATCCCTTACCTCCCTCCCCCACACACAGCCTGTAATTATTTAATCCCAAATGACAAAACAGGGTTAACTCGGTCTGTTCTGCCCTTGAGAGGTTCTCCCATTCAGAGACTAACATACTGAGAAGCTAGTAAAGTTCTTTTAATGACACCCACGCTGTGACTGAATAGAACAGAAGCTGATGTTATGTTAGTTTTCTTGAAGCAGTTCCGCACCATTTTTGGAACTCATAAAAAAACACCTGTGGTGGTTATTTTCTCCCTGAAGTCTTCAAGCCTTGCTCCACATAAATTGACGCGCCTTGTTTGGTTATATTTATGTCTGTAAGAGCCCCATAATCAGTAACGTCACATGAATGACTCACACCTGTCATGAACAACAAGGTGTAAAGTGCCAAATGTTTTGATTCTGTTTTCGAGCAAACTTCAAGCTTTGTCACTGCTTCTAGGCCCTAATGGCATCAAGATAGAATATGAATGAACATAGGAAGAAAAAAAAATACAAATTAATTCAGAAAAAAATGTTTACATAACTTGGAAAAGATCAGATTTTTGTCATTTTGTCTCATTTGTGCTATGTAGTAATGTGAACACAGCCTCAGCAAAAAGAATTGAACCTTTTTAGTCAGTCACTGAATTAACAAATCCTCTTAGGCAATTAACAAAGGAGTCCATATACATGTTTACTGATGTACGTCTCTCTGGATGAGAGCGTCTGCTAAACGCCGTAAGCGTACTGCATTTTGGTCCTAATATATCAAGTGTGTCTAAACTTACAAAAGAAATAGAAGTTAATATAACCTTAAGACCGGTGTGAGCTTAGAGGGGAAAAAAAGTTACTCTTTTTTACATGGTGATATGTGTCAGGACTCAGGCTAGGCAGCCTGTCCTTATGGGCTTTCCTTAAAGCTTTAGTGGAAAGCTGCAGGGCACAAGCTTTCTAGTCCAATTTCGTTTTAGGTCAAACAGTAATTCCAATAAGCCATGTATTTTGACATTGGCGTTTTATTTTTTATTAATTTTGTATTTGTTTTGTCTGTCTTCCATTTGCAGAAAGGAAGACAAATGGCTAGCTCACCATGAATGAACTGCTATTAACAGTCTGAACAGCAAAATAAATTCACACAGTCCAGCTTCAAGATAAAAGACAGCAGGGAAAGCACAAAGTTGTACAAAAACATCATATACACATCTAAACCATTTCCACACATTAACATATTTAAGTGCAACAAATAGAAAAAGTAAGCCATGTGAGTACATGTCAGTTGGGAGCAAAGGAATCGTGTACCTTGTTGTCATCTTTTTGGTTTGCCACACAAGTGGATCAGTATGAATAAGAGCATAGTGGTGAAGACACTTGCATGGTTTTACATTAAGTGACAAGGTGCAACTCTGATACGTTGGTATGCGAGGCAGAAGCTTTAGCAATATACTGTGCATTGAAACACCACATACTCTTTATTCGCCTCGCAAGCGCTCACTCCACTGTATAAAGTGTGCAGACACAGATGGCTGCATAATCCAGTGCTCTCAGCCAGGGGTCAGGGTAAGACTCGCGCTCCTCACTTGAGTGACACAGCCAACTGTGTCTGCATAGTCCTCTGTTTATCTACAAAGCCAGTTGTTAACCCTCTTCAGTCGGTCCTCCACACTTGATTCAGAAGCTTCACAACTTCCTCGTACAGGACAAAGACAATGGCTACATCCAGACACACCCGGCCTAGTCGAGGGACTGTCCCTTTGTAGAACCTGCAGCATATAAAAAGCCCAGTTAGAAGACAGAAATTGGTATTGAGTAGGTGTTGGCAAGATACAGAAGTACTAAGTAATAGTACTAAGAAAATGCATACGCTTGAGGGCCCTCATTCTTCAGTATCTGAAAAGCACAGTCTAGAGTGTTCTTGTAACGATGAGCTTCCAAACCCTGCGATATATTTAAAAATAAATAAAAACTTAAATGATGGCAAAGCAAAAACCTGTTTACAATAAAAACAAAAGCTATCAAGAGATGTACCTGCATCCTGGTCTTCACCACATCCAGAGGTGTGTTCCCAAACACACTTGCTGCACCTGCTGTTGCACCAAATATGGCTGTGACTAATGGATGCATATCGCGACTGGGGTCATCACCTGGAGACAATGACAACATGCTTTTCTTATCCATTCTATCTAAACTATAATTAGTTCATTTAAATCATTTTGCATCAGCCTTAAATGTCCTCTCACCTTTGTACCAATTCCGCAGAAGGTTCATGACATAAAAGCGTATTGCTTGATTGGTCCCCTGTTTCAGCACTGTAGCAGTTAGACCCTGGTATGTGCCACGAACTCCTGTTAAAAAGGTTCAAATTTCAAATATGATGAACTATATGTAGCTATAGTAGCATAGTTTTTGTTATAATACCAAGAAAATAACAGATAGCTGCTAGTTTACAATCAAATGTACTTTGGTGAAGTACAGAAATTAGACTCCACGTTTTACCTTGATCGCGGATGATTTCGCGCACCCCATGGAAGAAGCCCCGGTACCGTGGCTGAAGAGAGCACTGGTCGTGGATTAACTTCACCTGAGAAAAGGCAAATGTTTTGGTTTTATATTTTCTTTTAACATTTAATTTTTCTATGGTTTACAACTGAGAGGAAACAAAACACTTATTCAGTCACTCTGACATACCCACTGGATAATGCATCTACCTCACTTCGGTATAGTCTACCAATACAAGATAAGTGTGAGATTATCTGAACTCAGACAGGGTTTTAAGAACTCTTAAATCACAGAGCGTAAGAGCTCAGATTAACACTGACTAAAAGTGAACCCTTTTAGAAAGAATAAGAGTTCACTCTCCAGCTCCTGAAGGTAACGTGTAAAATTACACTCATTGAGGTTTATTATCCAAGGTAAAAAAAAAAAGTGCAGCATGGAGAGAAAAAATAATTATGCTTTGCTGTGGGTTTAAAATGTACAAGTCATGAAACTGACCTGAGGGATCTAAAATCAACTTAAGCACTGAAGCCAGAATAATAGTGTGTGTGTGTGTGATAATACAGTGAAGAGGAATGTTGGAATGTTTTAGAATTACAACACCTTACACTGAAGTCTAGAATTGATTTGCCCATCCCACTTCATGTCTTTTACATGTTTCAAGTTTAAAAGATTAAACTGTGTTTCTTGTAAAACATAATAGGCTTAAAAAGTTAAATAAGAAAAAAAACTATTTAGACTTAAGTTAACATTAGACTGTTGCAATGCTGTTATTGGCAAGATGATTACGGTACAATTCACTATGGTACAAAACACTTCTCAAGTGACCGCTGGCTTCTCTTCTACCTTCCTTATCATTAGTCACTATCTGAAAGCATGCTGTGGAACCAATTGTACAGAAAGGGATATTAAAGGTTTTTGTTATGGCTCTGTAGCTTTTATCACTCACTGATTAATAACATTGTCCCTGAGATCTTAAGGAAGCCCCTTCACGTTCTCCATGATAGCTACTTAGCATTAAATCTTACTTAACAATGGCAATGTTGTTTATAATGAGACCAGGTGATTTGCAAGAGAACATTTGTTTGAAGCATTAAAATGTATACTGTGTGAACACTAATACCTGTCAGTTTAATTTCTTGCACCTCCGTGACTTTGAATATACCTTTTTGTACAAAATAAAAAATGGAAGGGATATATGCAGAGGCATATTAAATAAACAAAAAAGTGTGAGTACTTGTTTCCCCCCCCATCTGTATATTTTAAAAAGCCACTTAGTCACTCTTGGGATAACAAGGAGATGTTGCACAGTATTGGGAACATTATAAACCTTGGTTCAAGTTATTGATGCATTGTGCAAATTTATCTAACCTTTAGCGTTTCCATTGGGCAGACCACTAGTACTGCTTCAGTGACGCCAGCTCCCAAGCCACAAAGCAAGCTACGAGTGTTATCAAGACGACCGTTATCATCTCGCATTGGGTTGCTCAAGACCTCAAACGTGCCAAACCTGGCATCAAACAGAGAGGAACGTGTTAGAGAGACTGAGTCTGTGTAAGGGAAGTTATATTGCTTTGCTTATCGCTTATTTTTGGATGCAAAATCAAACAGGTTCTCTTACCGAACTGCAGACTTGGGGATAGATCCATAGAGTAGTGAACTCAGGCCTCTGTACAGCCCTCTCAGTCCATGATCCTGGACAGTCAGCCTCACACAGTCCCCTAAGCACACAGTAGTTCATAGTCTAGTAACCACTGCAGGGCTGTTTTTGATACTGCAGCTCTGCTCTAAATACCTTTAGTCAGAAAGTGTTGGTCATTGGTGTAAATTCTAACTGGGGCTTTAAACAAATGAGATGCTGAAACACACCAGCCAGGGCTTTTCCTCACCTATTCCTCTGTATCGAGGAGGGTTGGCCCGCTCGTCCAGCTGCAGCTGAGTCTTAACATACTCTGTCGGGAAAGTGATGCAGATCTCTATAGCTCCTGCAATACCACCTGTACAAAGAGCAAATATTATACTTAATACAGAAAAGCAGGCCAATTCCAATTTTTTCCAAGCACCTTGCAGGTTGAGAACTTACATCACACCTATTTTGTTTATTGTAAAACTTGAACAATTAAAAAACAGGTAATTATCTGAATATCTATTTAAAATGACTCTTTTGTGTCTGCCAAGGATCACATGCCTTATACACCTGGCTAGAAGTAAGGTTAATGATATATGGAGAGTAAAATATTGTTGCTTTACTTCTGGTAAATACACTATATTGGCAAAAGCACTTGAACCCCTTACCATTACACCAACAGGGACTTTAACGACAGTGCATTCAAATACATACACTTTAATGTGGAGTTGGTCCCCTCATTGCAGCTATATTAGCATCCACTCCTCTTGAAAGGCTTTCCACATGACTTTAGAGAGTTTTTGAGGGAATTTGTGCCCAATCATTCTGTAGAGCATTTGTGAGGTCAGGTACTAATGTGGGATGAGAAGGCCTGGCTCCCAATCTCCGTTCCAGTTCATCCCAAAGGTTTTGGATGGGGTTGTGGTCAGGACCGGTCAAGTTCTTCCACACTGAACTTCATCCAACCATGTCTTTACACTTGGGTCACACTCATGCTGTAACAGAAAAGGACTTTCCCCAAAACACTGTGTGGAATCCACAAAGTTAGAAGCATGATGTAGTCCAAAATGTATGCTTGGCATGCTGAAGCATTAAGAGGATTGTCCTTCATCTGGAAGTTAAGGGGCCCACCTGAAAGCAATGATAAAGAGGGGTGTCCCGATACTTTTGTCCACGTTGTGTATGTTGCAGTGGGTTTGTTTTGTTCGTCATTGACCACTTCCATAGATGGGATGTCCCTAAGGATGATGACAGCAGGCTAATGGCTGCTAGCTAAGGCAGTGCAGGGCAGGTCACAGTTAGCCACCTCGCTAATGTCGTTAGCTTGTCGGTGCCAAAATATGGACATAAACAAAGAAAATATAAAAGAACTGGGGGTGTTTGTGAAGGTTACTAAAGGGTTTATAAAAGGGACACCCTTGCTGCAGGCTGCTGAATGTGAAAACAGGCATTTGAGCCAGTGTTGAGGCTCAAAGGCGCCAATGTTATTGTGTGGTCAACCACAGAAGTAGTTGGATGTCGGCTAGCAACCAAAGCAGCATTTCTATGCATTTTACCTGCATCACATGTATTTTACCTGCAAGAATAGCCTTCCCAGGGTGGGTGACCTTTCTCCCTCCCACCGCAGCAGCCGCTAGACTCCTCTTTCCAGCGCAGACATGGTGAACTGGCGCAAATTTGCTCGCAACGGCTCCACCAAGACACGACGGAGGAATCGAGGTCAGCCCTGCAGGATGCTGCTGCTGCTGCTGCTGCTGTTGCTGGGACCTGCATCCCTGCCTCAAAATCGCATCTTTACACGGCCCATCCGAAACAGAGAACGGCTTATACAAAGACGACATCTTTTTCTAGCAATTTCTACCCGCAAACAGTCGACTAAATGGACAGGCGTGCGCGCCTTCACCAATTTGTGCCTGCCCAATGAAACCGAGCCAACACAATCACAGACGGACCACTTCTGTGGCTTGGTGGCGTGGTCCTCATGAATATTAAAATCTGTATCAGGTTACGGGTTCAGCCATTGGTCGAGAGGTGCGATTTGGTTAATTTATTCAAACATTCTTACTGCTGAATATTAAAGACGCTCTCTCAGCCAATGGTGTGGCTACAACTCCTGCTGGAACAAAACGCATGATTGGCCA
>JBBJLS010000036.1:6949255-6971768 GCA_037577275.1 Bryconaethiops microstoma
TATATATATAAATAAAACAGGGTCAACAGGGTCAAACAGGTTCACACTAAAAAAAATGCCAATGAATGAAAGAATAGACTACAATAGAATAGAAATAGATTATAATAATATAGGACAGAATAGAATAGAATATCTTTATATAAATAATGACTAAGAACTAGCGGTATGGACGTGATAAATATAGATCAATAGTATAGGTATCAATATACGTCATTATCAAGAATAAATCATTAAGACACAGTAAACAGTAAAAGTGAGCAGCCACTAAAAATCACTTCATAAATAAGGCCTTCATAAGCCCTCTCCGAACTAGGAATTAGGCATCTCTGAACAAAAACAGGAAAAATTCAGAGGACGGTTTTACTGGTTGAATCAAAAACCAGCCGCAAACGAGGTGTGGACAGTATAAAAGGGATTTATTAGCATAATTAAAGCATGAATTAATCCATCTTCCGCGGTCGGAAAGTGGCTAATTAATCGATTAATTAATAAATCACCACCGTCCACAACATCCTCAAAACCCTAAAGCGAGTTTAGGGAAGGAAAAAATGGAAAACGCCTTATCCACAACTTTGTCACTCCGGCATCGATTCGTCTGTATTCGATTATTTTCTAGCCACGTGTCTTACAAATTAGAGCGCGCGATCACTTCAGATAGATTCTCTCTCGCTCTGTCTCTCTCTTTCTCTGTTTTTCTCTCTCTCTCCCTCTGTCCCTCTTTCTCTCTCTCTCTCTCTCTCTCTCTCTCTCTCTCTCTCTCTCTCTCACACACACACACACACATACACACAGAAACACACACACGTGCAACCAGCGAACGCGTGCACAAGTGTCCTCCAAAACTCCTTGTGGAAATGAAAACTGTTATCGGTTATCAGCACGGCAGCCGACTGGAAGGGAAGTCATTTGAGAGAAGCTTTAAACTGGGTAATTTGACGATGTGACTCATCCAAGACACCCACAGCTTACAAGGCTCTGATCCATCGAAAGGGAGGGAGGGGAACGAATTGGGGTGTGTGTGTGAGAGTGAGTGAGTGAGAGAGAGAGGCAGAAAAAGCAAAGAAGGTGAATGGAGATGGTGTGTGAATTTAAACCACTTTAGGGAAGAATGCCAACTTACAAAGTGGAATCACGTTTGCTTAGAGAGCGAAAAGATTTCTGAGCACCAGATGGCCTTTTTTTGTCTTTTTGTCATCTTTCCCCTCAGACACTAAACAGCATAGAGAGCCCCCCTTCGCTTGGAGACGACAACCTCCTCCAACACAGAAGCAAGGGAAGGACAAAGAGCCCTTAGCCCAAAACATTCATTCATGTTTTGTCTTAATGACTAGAACGTTGGATAATTTGCACAAAGGAGTCTGGATTTGTGAAATACAAACACAAGGCAAATGGGGGAGAAATACACTGCTTTGACCGATTAGATGTCTTGTCATTTTACTCTTTGAGTTTGTCCTTTTATTTGACATTTTAGTCATCTGTCTTCATTGCTCCATTTGATAGGAAGACCATTATTTTTCATACCCCCAACAGCTGTTATGCTATCTCTTAATGATGCTGATGAGGTACATCTGAGTATGTGTGAACTGGCTTTCTTCTGTGTGCTGATTAGGTGTGTGTGTGTGTGTGTGTGTGTCTGTGTGTGTCTATGTGTCTGTGTCTATAGGTGAGGAGAGAGATAACATCTGTGTAATTTCCCCGTGATGATGGGCCCTGTGGGAGCCAGCACAGGAGATGAACTGACTTGAGCTAAGTACTATTAATCGTTTAATTACCACTGCCTGATTCAATCCATCAAATCATGCCATGGTGTGCCTCATACAAATGCATACACTCAGGTCACTCATGCACCAGTCAGTCAATCGCATGGTGGCAGCACTGTTGTTTTCCATGTAACTGTTAAATGACATGAAGGGAACACATTTGCTCTTGTATTAGATGGTGTAGGAACGTCACATTCCGAGCAGATGGCTTGTCGGTTTGTTGCAATATGTTTTTTAATGGCAATTATGGCTGCACATTAGCTTGGCAGATCTGTCCACTAAGAAAAGACATTTACTGCCAACTCAGAAAGACTACGCTGAGGTCGTGTTAACTTCTGTGCAAATTAATCGCACAGATGTTGTTGCATCAAAAATCATAAATATATGCTACTTGCAGCCCAGCAGTGAGGTGTTTGCAGCACTGCTGTGTTTGTGCACCACACACACACACACACACACACACACACACACACTACCATGTCAGCGTCACTCCTGTGCTGACAAAGATCCACCCCCCAAATAATACCTGCACACTGGTGGTCCTGTGGAGGTCCTGACCCTTAAAGAATAGAGTAAAGGGTAAAGGGGGCTAATAAGTGAAGCAAAGAACCAGATAGATTACAATCTGTAATTGTAAACTACAAAGTGCACCTTTATGATAAGTAAAGCCGATACCCTGGACAATTGGTGCAGATACAAGGTACCTAATGATGTGGCTTCTCAGTGTACACAGTTGGGACATACAATTAGCAGTTAATGTGAAGTGTTATAAATTTTCTACACTGCGTGTTTCGTTTTAGTATACATTTTTCTCATGTTTCATGTCATTTTGCGTAACTGAATTGTCCTGGACTGTGTTAGGAGGGGAAGACACCCGATGGTACCTTTTATGTGTCAGTTTTTGTGAATGTGATGGGATGGTTTCAGTTCATTTTTGTGAGAGAAAATATTACTATTAAATGTTACCATCTTTCTATTTAATTTTTTTTTTTTTTTTACATATTCCTCTCTTAGTATTTTTGTGGTAAAGTATCCAACAACTGCAACTCATGCCTCATGGCTTGCTTTTACTTTACTATTATAAATATACAACCTGTTCTTCTGACTGTCACCTTGAACCTTATGGTTCAAAATCTTTTAGTATATACCACAAACTAGCCTGGCAGCTGCAAAAGCTCCTTATTTTGGTGTTTTGTATGGATAACTGCTAGTCCTTACCAGTCTTGGGCTTTCTTTTACCTTATATTTGTTTTGGGTCATTATTTTGGGGCTTATATGTTTTTACTTAGGATTTGTCCATTCTTGGTAACTAGAGAATCCGCAGGGTCTTTACGTTTAAACCATCAGTGTGTCCACTGTGGGAATACAGTATAAAAATAAACGCTGTTATTACTAACTCCTAAAGCAAACCATGATGTGATGAAGGTGATATCGAATTGTCTATTTGAGCTAACTCTGGGTGGGCAGTCTCTTGGAGTCTGGACTGAGTGCAGGGAGGATTGGGTAGTGTCCTTTGTTGAGCAGTGACCTTGTTGTTTCAGATAATGTTTTGATAAAGCAGTCCTAACACTGCAGCTCTCCCCGTGACCCCCCACAACCCTCTTCTGCTGGCTGAAAGCTAATAGACAAGGACATGCTGATCTTACAGCCATGCTATGCGTCAAAATAAACCAAGCAAGGCCTGTGCTTTGCCACAACATCTATAATGCTGACCAGAGGCTGGGTAATCAATTAATGTAATTAACTGAACAAATGAGCCACATTTTGCATCGTGTGTTGTATCTGCACGTGTGGGTTCTCAGGGCAGTTTATATCCCATTAAACCCCAATCAAGAATTGCTAAAACAGCACTATGGCTGATCCAGGACTAGCCCCGACTAACACAGTTTATCATGTAGTGGGCTTTGGAGGCGGCTTTCTCAAAGTTGTGTTCTTAAAACCTTTGTTGTTGCAGAACCAAAACTGTGCTGTGGTTCTGGAGCTTGACGAACCTAGCAGAGCAACAGAGGACGTGCAGAAGATCAGGGCGAGTGGAGAATTTGGGGACTGGATCTCACTCCGCGTGATTCTGTCTGCCACCCCACCCAGCCAGTCCAGCTCCATTGAGGACCGCATGAGTCAGAGCACAAGCAGGAGAGTGTCTGTTTTGAGGATTTTCAAAACAGATGCTCTACATTAGCCTCACTCACAGGGGCCCAATCCCCTGAACCCTGAACTGTATGCCCCGCATTTCATCTCAGCTTCTTTGTTTTCGCAACTAAATTGATTCCTTTTCTTAATGCTTTTGCGGAAACACTCCTTTGAAACACTTTCTTTTAGGGGTTTAAGTGCTTACGGACATCAGCATTTCCCCTGTGCGCATCCTCATGCTGGATGAAGTTAATTGGATAACCATGCAAAGTTAGGCGTTAAATTGCTTTTTTTTGCAGGGGGATAAACTTCTCTTTTTAGGAAAAAAAAATGGACCAGGCTGGTGCACACAATTACATGAGTCATGAATTTAATGTGTTCTCTTCCCACTCGCTCTATAAATGACCAGAGAGCCATACATGGCCTCCGTAAGAGCGTACCGGCATGATTAAAAGCTCCAGTCAAAAGTGTAGCACTCCACGCTGCTGCCTTTACCTCTGCAGCAGACTGATAAGATTGGCCTAGGTCCACTCGCCGAATCGCCACTACACCTTTTCGTGTTGTCTCCACTCCAACCGTCATTTGTTTTCGTCGTCACTGTCATCCTTTGACAGGTTGAGTCTTTGTCCAAAGCCCAAGGTAATAATTAATTATGACTCAGATAATGACTCAGGGCTCTGTTTGGCAATTGTGGCAAGCCGTGCTTGTCTCCCTCTGACTTTAGTTCTTTTCCACATAATGTCTCACTTCTTGCCTTGCTTTGTTTCCATCTTTCTACAACTTAGAGCCATCGATCACTTCTCTTGGGTCCCTTGCAGTGGGGCGACAGCTGAGGCGTGAAAAGTCATCTGCTTCGTCATTTTTGGTGTATAATTCGGGAAAGATAAGCTGCCGCATCATCCTGACCGCCTCTGACTCCCTCCGTTCTTCCGGGTTTTTTTTTTCTTTTTAAGAGGTGAGTAGAAAAAAGAGAAAGAAAGGGTGATGCATAGGTAGGACAAGTTGTAGAATTTGTAAGAACGAGAAAGAGGGTGAGAGACAAAAACGGAAAACAATCTGGAGGAATGTGTAAAGGGGAAGGACATTGGGCACTCAGTAGAATGTGTTCTAGGTTGGGGGGGTGGAGGAAGGAGTAGAGGCATGGAGAGTGTACTGGGGAGTAAATGGAGGGAGAAAGGTAAAGGGGTGGGGGGACGGGTGGGGAGGCTGGAGAGACAGAGGGAGGGGTGGTGATCCTCGGGGCTGGATGACTCACTTCTCTGCAGCCGGCGTGTGCGTCACTGGCGCACGGCTGGAGGAGGAGATAGTGGAGAGGTCTGCACATTTAATTACAACCTGCCAATTTATATACAGTGTACACACACACGCACACATTTCTCTTTCTCTCTCTCTTTCTCTATCACCCTTGCTCTATATATCTCTCTCTCCCTCCTACTAATGTCAGTGTATGATAACATATGTTCAAAGACCGTCACATCTATAAACATGGAAATTCCCTCTCACCGTTCATATAAAATACAAATTGTAACCGTTAACATAAGCCTCTGCCCTGCTTGACTGTGAAAATACTCTCACTACTGAACCACATGTTAATGTGATGGAAAAAGCTATTGCAGAAACTTCTTTATGAGAAAACATGATTTCACAGTTGGGGCCAAATGGTGTTAGGTTAGTATATGGGTAGGTTAGTCATCACAAACAATAGGAAAAACGAAATATAACCCAAATCCTATACATATAAAGAACAGTAGCATATCTCCAGAAGATAGAATTACTTGAATACTTTAAATGTAATTACATATTATTGACATCGCACAATAGCATAAAGTTGCTGGCAGGGTGCCTATGTTGAACCGAGCAATGTGACTGCAGGTCATATGCACAGGGCTACTGGCACACAGTAGTACGAAAACAGTGCTCATTCGTTTTGTGTTTCCCTCTCTTGTAACGATGTCATTCACAGAGTAGCCTGTGTCATTCATGAAATGAAGAACGAGTTTCTCAGGAGAGCTTTGCAAAATAGAAGCACTCTGGTTTCAGACTCATGGGCTATAAACTTAACCCATTCAGTAAATAGGGTTCTCTCTCTCTGACTCTCTTCCTCTCACTCTCTTTCCCTCTCTCCGAATCAGTCTCCTAGAGCAGCCGTTATACTGAGAGTGCCTACAAGCCACACTCTCTAGACAATAGCTGCAATCAGCCACCCTTTCGCAAGCGGCACGTTCTGTTCTGGCTTTCTAGCGCAAGAGGGGAGCAATTGGAGCAAACAACAGCATTCCAAGGAAAGCAGAAAGAACAGAAACAGGCTGCATGCCACGCCAGTGATTGGTCAATGCGGCGGCAAGCTCTCAGCAAAGAGCACAACAGCAAAACAGAACACAGCGCCTTTTCGTTTCAGCTCCAACATGGCTGCCTCAGGCTGAGCTGGCGAGCTGCTGGACCTGTTCCGGCTTTGGAAAAAAAAAAAAAAACCCAGACAGAACCTACCTCAGCGAACAAGTCTTTTCATTCATACAGAGAGGGGTTTGCCGAGACCATTGTCAAAAGCACAGCTGAGCGTCATTCATATTGTGACAGAACAAATGTCAGGCACTCACATGCAAATGTCAGATGTTTATGGCACCTGCAGGGGAAAAGGATTTTCTAACTGTGAAAATGAGCGTCTATCACCATGGCGCATCTGCAGTGGCCGTGTACTTTTTTTTTTTTTAAATGTATTTATTTTGGGAGGAGGGTACTGAAGCAGAATGCAGAACTACTGTATGAGTCAGGCCTTATGTGACATCACAAACAGCTTGCCATTTTCACGCTCGAGTTGCACTCATTTTCAATCAAATGGCTTTGAAACGCTTCAGTAATCAGCCTCAGCTGCGAGAGAAGCTGCATTTTCTCTCCTTTTGAAATTGTTTGAGATAGACCACCAAAAAGGCGAGGGAGTGAATAATAAAGCCTATTACATACTCCCGCAGTGCCGTATAGCTTTACTGTCCCGCTTGTCAGATAACCTGATACCCCTTGCGGTACATATTTTTCTATAATGTGCCCGTTTCAGGATTCATGAGTGGCTCCTCCATTTGTTTTTGCACTAGAGGCTAACACGCAGTAGCTTCATCACTGTAAATAGTTTCGATGTTGCCGGCTGCTCATAACAGAGCAATAATAATAAGGCATGAGAGCGCATGATGAATGGAGGGGAACCAACAAACAGACTGATAAAAGGAAGAGAAATGGCACTGTAGGGACAGAGGTGAGGATGGAGAGATGGATGGATAGAAGCAGATGACAAATGAAAGAGCAGAAGGGGACAGTTAAGGGAGGGGGGGGAAGAGAGAGAGCAGAGGCAGACAAAAGTAATGATTGATGTGAAAGTGACATTAAATGACAGGGAGGGCGGAAGGGAAATGGGTGACACTCACAATAAATCTGATTTGTGCTGCTGCTCTGCCGCTGTGTGCCCACTCGCTGCAAAACACACATGTTCCACGGCCCCCTCTGACATCAGCATGACTGTGTGAAGGTGGTGTTTTGTCTTGTGATTGGACAGTGGGGGAGGTTGAGCGTCGCACACACATGAAATCCTGTCTTTTAACGTTAATAAAGAGGTCCATAATTGGGAGGCTTCTCAGGCTATATTTAGGTAGACCCATAAAGGCTGACATAGAAGCAGAGGGATGCAGTGAATGAAAGACAGGTGAGAGAGAAAGACAGATTTTGAAAGGGAAAAAGACCGTGTCACTGGTAAATATCTCTAGACCTTTAGGACTAAATGCTGTATTGTGATAAACCTGGTGGCACCAAAGACTTTTCTGTCATTTGATGCCAAAAAGGATTACTATGTGATGGTCCCCTTTGTTCAGTCATATGTATGGGAAAGCAACTGAAATGTGCAGCATTGTTTGACGGTTTCTCTTACATTCTTAAAAGTGCATTTTCTGCATTGTTGAAATGTAAACTGTTTCATTCAAGTCAGGTAGGTTTTATTGTCACATAAACCATATACACACAGTACACAGTGAAGCGAAACGACGTGCCTTCAGGACCATGGAGCAACACAAGAACAGCACAGAACAAGACCACAAGTGCAGACAGGAGAAAAGTGAGTGCAAGAAAAAAAACACAACAGCAATAATACAACCGGACAAGACAACATTTAGTACAATCGACAGTAACTGCAGTACTAATCTGAATGAACACTGAATACAGTATTATGATAGATATCGTATTTTAGTAGCAGAGAGTTGTAAAAATGCTGTGCAAAAACGCAGGACAGAGGTAGTAATAAATATAACTGTGCAAATATAGCAGCAGAAAGACAGAGAATGTGCAGTGTAATAAATAGAAGGGTATTTACAGAGGTATTTCAGTTGTTTGTTCAGTGGTTTGTTGTGAAACGGCACATTGTATAGAACCTTATCAGCCCGGATTTCTTTACAGCAGTGGAGGTAACATTATTAGTGTTAGAGCTAAAGGTATTATTATTGAGGTGGAGACATTAGCAGCAGATTCTTCAAATCCTGTAAGTTGCGAAGTGGGGCTCCAATGGGTCAGGCTACTTTTTGCCATACATCCCACAGATGCTCATTTGGATTGACATCTGGGAAATATGGAAGCCAAGTTGATGCTTGGAGCTCTTTGTCATGTTCCAGCAGAACATTGCCCAGAGCGTCACTCTGTCTCTGCTGGCTTGTTTTTACATGATGTCTCTGCTGGCTTGTTTTCCATGTCCTCAGGTAAGTGATTCTTCCACAGCTCCATTGTCCACTTCTGATGCTGTTGTGCCCATTATAGGTACTTTTCATGGTGGACAGGGGTCAGCATGGGCATTCTGACCGGTCTGCTGCTGTGCAGCCCCATAGGTGGGAAGGTGTGTCCTGACACCTTTCTATTTTTGCTCGCAATCACTTTTTCAGCGATTTGCGCTGTATTTGGATTAGACCAGCAAGGCTAGCCTTCATTCCCCACATGCATCAGCGAGCCTTGGGTGCCCATGTCCCTATCCTCGGTTCACTTCTTTTTGGGAAGTATCAACCACTGCATACTGGGAACACCCCACAAGGCTATGTGGTTTTAAAGATGTTCTGACCCAGTCGTCTAGACATTACAGTTTTTGCCCTTGTCAAAGTTGCAAAGATCTTTTTCTCCTGCTCCCAACACATCAGAAAAAACTGTTCACTTGCTGCCTTATATATCTCACCCCCTTGACAGGTGCCACTGCAGTGAGATTATCAGCGTTATTCATTTAATCTGTCAGGTTTTGATGTTGTTGCTGATCTGTGTATGTAATGTTGATAATGGTAGAATTTTGGTAAATCTGAAAAAAGAACTATTTAGCCTGATAGTATGCCTTTAGTCCTGCATATGCCTTACTAAATAATTTAGGTTTTCACATTATATGTCTGGAATTATATTTTACATATTAACCTTCTTAAAGCAACATTCATCTTCATGCATAATTGAAGAGCAAATTTCCAAAACTCACTCAGTCCAAAAAGGATTTTTTTTCCCGGAAAATCGCGTTTTACTTGTTTTACCTATTGGAAAGCAATTCTTACAGGAAAAAATATATATTTGTCATTTTTCAACTCCTATACATTTTAGTTTGGGCAAATTTGTAAAAAATAAATAATTAAAACAATTTTGAGTAAATCGATATTCAGTGTCACAAAATGATGTACACATTTAATATTTATATCCTCCTGCATAAAAACTGTAAACATACTTCTGTCAACCAGTAAGTAAGTAGCACTCGCGACTGTAGGAGTGGACTGAGTGAGTTTTGGAAATTCACCTAATCTTCTACCATGTATTATGTGAGGGCTGTGTGAGTTTTGGTCGGTTATACTATTGCACATAAAGAGGTCATGTAAAAATATGCCAATAGTAGTGTTACCTAAAAAATCACAAAAAATTGAGTTTTGGAAATTTGCTCTTCAATTTTGGAAAAATCTGTGGAATTTAATAAAGATACTGCTATCTTTATTCGTAGCACTACAATAGAAAGACCATTTTTGCTCTACTAAATAATTTTGTAATGAATATTGAAACAACCACTTTTATTAATGAAAAGAACCTTTTAGAAAAAGTAAAAAGAACTTGAAGGTTTTTCCCTGGAATCGTACATCCAAGCCAAGAACTATTTAGGAACCTTAACAGTGTGGTGCCAGAAGCAATTCCATTAAGTTACTATATAGTATACATTTATTTTCTTGCCTTCCATTTCTCTCCCACACTTTTTTACACATGCTGATGGACAATGTCCATTCCTTTTCATCTGTCTGAGGTGCTTTGATATAAAGCATCAAAAATGTTGAGGTTGAAGTGCTCAAGGGATGAAAAGAGGCGAGTGACAGAAAAGCCTCAGAAGAAAGTAACGCATTATCACTCTCTCCCACACTCACACACGCGCACACACACACACACACACACACACACACACACACCTACCTGCATGCACAAACGCATGTGTGTAGTGCCATCAGAACTAGGATTAAGGCTCACAGAGCCATCACTATCCTCAAACACACACGCGCGCACACGGACCCATATCAGAATAAACACAGAAAAGGGGGAAAATGTCAAAAGTGTGTACAAAACAATGCATTCAAAAGGAAAAGGTCAAAATAAAGGAATCAATTAGACCAGCTGTCCTCTACATTAACACAGCTGTCACAGGAAAAGGTCCCAAAGGGACACGTGAAACACAAGCAAAATACAGATGAACATACACTGAAGACAAACACAAAAAACAATACAAATGAAACAAAATACACAAACACATCTAACAAATCCAAATTTTTTGGACAAAAGCTACCTCTTTCATTATAGTAAGCTCAAATGTTCTTATTATCTCCGCTCCCCCATCATGAATGGCTAATGTGTGGCGTGAGGCAGCTGCAGACTGGTAGGCGATCATCTCTGCCCGTTGCTGCGGCTCAAATTAGCTTTGCCCAATTTACACGTACAGCATACGTGCGGCACAAAGGCACAGACAGTTTTTAGAATACAGATTAAGCCCAGTTTCTGGCTACACGAAACCATCGATGGGGATTTTCCGCAACAAATCCTTTTTAATCTATGACTAGGCTTAATCTGTGTCCAGAAAATCAACCCCAGTGCTTATCTGAACAATGGACACAGAGCCCCATTCAATAGACGTCGTACCCTCCTGAGCTTATAGACGTCGACTTCATTGTCTGCAGTATCCAGTGCGGCGGCGGCGGCGTACTTTCAGGCACGTGCATCGCTGCTTGAACGACGTCAAGTCACATGAATGGGGTCTTACATTTTGGTCTCATGTGTCTAAATGTGGCCTTGTACCTCTGAGATACCATCTTTTTTTTTTATGCCACTGTTTACGCAAGTGCGCCGCACAGGCAGGGCCCTCGACGTGTTTAAAAATAGCAAAAGGAAGCCGGACTGAACTAATCCTTTTTAACACAGTGGTAGATAAATTAAAGGGACCCACAGAGATGTTTATCATCAAAAAGGGAGGGTGTGATGTGACACGTTTGGCCGATGCATTAAAGGCCAAGCAGAGCAATAATGATGACAATCTTTTATTAACTGTGCATTTCACTCTTCAGTGTTTGCCTCAAACACATCTGGCCACAATCTTATCACCCCTTGCTTATATACCCCTCCCCCTATTTTTTGTGCTTCTTTCTGTGGCTCTTCTGTCTTTTCATTCTTTCTCCACCTGTCCTATATTCCTGAATGGAAATCAGCCCAATTTAGCTCATTGCTAATGGCTGCTGTGCCCACCACCCCACACCTAATGGCACTCAATCTATTTCTTCATTTGCAAGCAGTAATTAAGTCTCCGTTGTACGAGGGCAAATTTGCACACTAAAAACCCCACTTTTTAACAATTAAAAGCATTTTGCTCATACAATGTGGCTTTTAATTACTGTACACCAAGAGGGTGATGGGGACTCAGCAGATGGTGATGATGCAAGAATCATTTAATAATGTTTAATGTTGAATATATAGTAAGATTATAATGTTTTCACATTATATTTCAGTTGCACTGAATCTTGTCTCATTTAGTTGTATTTTTGCTCTTATTTTCTTTTTCTAGCTCTTTGTCCTGTTTGCACTTGTGGTCTTGTGTTCTGTTCTGTTCTGTTCTTGTGTTCACGGTCCTGGAGGAACGTTGTTTCGTTTTTACTATGTACTGTGTATATATGGTAGAAATGACAATAAATACCTACTTGACTGGAAAAACAAATCTGGCAATGTTGAATTCATCAAATCACTGCTAATCTGTTGTTCACTGTAAATTCACCAAATGCCACAATTTGTTTGTAGTTAGTCCTAGTACTGGTGATTTGAGTTTTGGATGGTCTTACAGTGAATTAGCAGCATATAATCACCATTGGTTTAAAACCTTGTATCGCTATTTTTGCCCTTTTTTTTCATTTTACTTTTTGATATACTTTAACATATGAGCTTTACATCAAAATTTGAAGACAAACCAATCAAAATGCTGGAAAATTAGTTGGAATTTACAATGGCATTTAATTCCATGAAAAGTAAAGAATGTTTTTATTGTATCCCCTAAAGTTACTTTTTCTGAGATATGAGCTTTTGTTCTGACAGGGAGGATATATATACTATCTTTTAATTTATTTATTCAAAACAGATGGAATTATATAGAACTATTAATACTGTGAACCATTTTTGGATGGAGACTTGTATAAGTGTGCTGTGACAAAAAAGAATAAATTCAGTCTTCTGTCATTTGTATCAGCTTCTATTAACTATTATAATATGTTCTATTCTATTCTCTATTTATTCATTCTGACCAGATAGAATTATTTGGAACCTTGGAAACTAATGTTGATTTGGATCTTTCCAAGGGAGGCCTAAAGAAATGTATTGTAAATTCAGTTTATGGTAATCTGTCCTGTTTCTATAACCCATTGTTATGCCATTTATGTTCTGTTCATATGTTCAGACAACAGTGTAGTAAAAGCCTTTCTATGTTGTTATTTCCATGTAAACATTAGTTCTTCTTAAGAGAGCATCAATTAAAAAGTTGACCTTATTTCCAGGGTATTATACTGTGGAGTTGTTTCACCATTTTCACACCAAAGCTCTCTCTTACTTGACTGACCTTTTTATGACATCCTGGCATGAGTTTAGGCTTTGACTAAACTGATTATTTACCAGCCAAAGTAGAGCAGGAACAAGAAGTTTTTCTTATGTCAGAGTTACCATAAGTCATGCTTGAATATGAAAAAGAAGGAAATATTCATGAGTTGGAGAGTTTCAAGTCATCAGGGGAATAACAATTGTACTGAGCGGCAGGATTACAGCGCATGAGTCATGATGCCCAAATCCAAAAACAGCTGCAGGCCTCGCAAACTATCGTTCGGACTTTTTACCCCCAAAATCTAGACCTTAACCAGAGACGACGGTAAGAAATGGTATGCAGAGACTGTGTGTGTTTATCATTTTAGCTCTGGCAGAATGCTTGGGAACAGAAATGTACATTCCCGACAAAAACATATAGGATAATTCAGGTTAAATCGGTGCACTATCTTTCAGTCTGCTTTTTTGTCACGCTCTGTGATCTGCCCGCAGCTACACCATAAGGGGAGTCGTGCTGGATCCTGACCACCCGAAATCAGATGTGAGAGGAGGACTTACAGCTGGCCAAGCTGCCAAAGTCAGGCAAGCTTGTAATCGACAGGAAATAGTAGGTGGGGGATAGAAATAAGCGCATTGCCACACAAATGCATACACACACAGACACACACACACACATACACATATACAACACATGTACGCGCACACACGCCCCCCCAGACCACCACAGCATCTCCACACCGTGCAAGAGCGGCTGATATTCCTGCCACGTAAGCAGCAGGCCAGGCGGGAGCGACATGGGAAGTTAGTTATTATTGTTATCATCATAACTATTATCATTATCAGCCTCAGCAGCAGCAGGTCCCCTTCATCTGGGAGTGATGCGTCATACGCCTGAGTCGAAACCATGAAGTGCCAGGAAGCGACCCGCACTGAATGTAAAATACAAAGGGGTGGGGGGCTTGAATCACTCTGGCACTCTTTCAATTTCTCCCTCTCCACCCCCCTCCTCACTCTTTCTTTCACCTTTCTGCTCAATTTTCTTCTCTCGCCGCAAAGAAATATGTTTCCTTTCCTCGCACTCTCCCCATCTGCTTCCATTTATCGCACACCTTCGTGTACCTTTGCAACTTTCATGTGTTCTTTCTCTGCGCAAGTCCTTCTGATGTATTTACAATTTCTTTCTCATTCTGAACACCATATCTTACACACACACACACACACACACACACGATGCTGTGTGATAAGCTCGCAGTATCACACTATCCTCTCGTTGCTAGCAGTGTATAGAGCTACCTATCACTTTTCCGCCACTGGCTATGGGATACATGTCCTTCCATTTTGGAGACAAAGGAATGCCACCCTTCTCCCCCTCCAAAACACCCTCTCTCCATCCCTCCCCCACTATGCAAAAAACCTGAACCCCCAGAAAGAGTTTTATCCACATTTTCCAGAAGCTGACATCTCCTCTTATCTCTCTTTGGCAAATACACCATGGCTAAAATCAATTTTCCTCTTATTTGTCTTGTTATTATGGACCCCTCCTACTCCCCCATCCCACTGCCTGCTGCTCGACACAAAGACTGTCACAGTGCATTAACACATCAGACAGCAGCAGTGACTGGATGCTGCCATCGAGTGGCTTCTCTGCAAAACTGTGACCTACTGCTTGTGCTTCTCCATATTTTGACACAAAGAGACATATTTACAATATTTCAGAAATGACAGGTTTCCTTTGCATTTCATGTAGAATTTGATTCATACAAATAGCTGAAAGTGTTTGGGAACCATCCTTTGACATGATGGGGAATAACACAAATTAGATTTGTATGTGTGTGTGCAGTACACATTCTACATACATGTATATTCCTAATACATTTCAGTTGCTGCATAGGTGATATTAGCTGATGTGTTTGTGGGTATTGTATGTTATGTTCAATAAGGCTACTCACAGTGCCTACTCTGAACCACTCCACGTCTCAGTAAATACCAGAAATGAATGAGCACTTGAAGCAGCATGACATGCGGTGGGAGGTAAAGCAAGATATTCATACTTGTTTCTCTAGTGTTAATCAGGTTAGGTCGAATACTGTCATATGTGCTTCACGTTAATCCCAGCCATTCTTGTTTTTGTTTTTTTCGTGCTTAGCCAATCACAGCAAGTCAAAGAACATTATCCAGAGCCTGCCCGTGTGTTATACTGGAAGAAAGTAGCAGCAGCATCGAAGTCTCTCAGTCAGCTGGTTTCGTACAGTACAAAAATGCTACACCATAATGACCTTCAGCGCAAGGAAGAGGTTCAGACACGATCCGATGACTCATGTTGCGACTCGTGTTTTGTTAAGATATTCTTAACAGCACAAGAATAAGGCCAATATGATCTCAAACACAGTAACGGCACTCCAGGGTTCTGACCCGCAAAGACTAGACCCCAGATGTTACCAATGTCAAACAGGGATGCATTTATGAATCAAGTGGATGCTTTAATTGTTTTTAGAACAGGAAATTGTGGCATTTAGAAACAAAGAAAGTATATAAGTAGTGCGTGGAAAGCTGCCATCATTATAAAATGTCATCATCCATTTGTTTAATGTCAGAAGGAAGTAAAGATTTGTAGAGATAAAAGTCAGAGCGTACAGTATGTTATCGGGATGAAAATTTAAGATGTCCTGCACAAAGATCAAAATCAAGATATTCTGCAAGTAGTTAAACCTATGACCTTCTTCAGCTGCTGGCTTATTATTCAGCAAAAACCATTAAGCCTTTATTTTTTATATACAGTTTAGATCTATATAGAGTTTTTATTTTATATTCTTTAACATCAAATATTTACTTTTTACTTAAGACAAAAAAATATTTTTGTAGAAGAAATTTAGCAATGCTGTATAGTGCAAACTTGCTGTCTGCAAACATAATATGCAAAAGTTGCATGTTTTGTTGATCAAGTTACATGTTTTATTGATTTTCTAGGTGAAAATAAGTACATATGGGGAACAAACTTGAGCAAACATATAGCGAACATTTTTCTGCCAAATTTTGTGTGTGTCTGTGTGTTCCTTGTTGAAGATGTAAAAAAAGAAAACATCCAAGTATCTTCAAGATGCCAAATATTAGATTGAACTCATCATTACACATTCGACCAATGAGCACTATTACTATTTTGCTTTTAAGTAGCTGCTATAAATTATTCAGTACCAACTGTGAAACTCTGTTATGCAGTTTCTGTAGTCATGAAGAATTTAAGTGTGGGGCCGTAAAAACACACCCTTGCAATTTAGGGGAATATAAAAACTCCCTTAAGTGTAGTACCTGTGCTGCATCTTACCTCTAACTCTCTACGTCAAGGAGAACTTGTTCCCGCGGTAAATCACACCTCCTCACTGCAGCGCACCTACAGAACTCACTCATATCTGCGAGCAAGAATGTGTGTGTGAACATATGTACCATCACACTTTCTGCAACTTCTTCCTGCATCTTCACCAGTTGAGCCAGAGCAGCTTCTGTCCCAAAAATGTCAATACTGAGGCTCTAAACACTTTAGAAGGTACTGAGTTTGGTGAGGCGAGGGCATTCTTCCTTAGACAGAGTCCTGAATGATGACACCGTGCCGGACGGCTGATGCTGGAAGGGAGGTAATTGTCCAGCAGGATGTTCTCAGGATGATCTATCTATTCCTTCACCTCCAATCTGCATGTAAGGTCTTCAGAAGTGTTATTACCCTTCTCATCTTTGTAGATTTTTCTCTTTGTAGATTCATCCTCACTGCACAGAGAAAGAGAAGTGATATGTAGCACAGAATACCTTAAAATATATACTTAAATACGTTTCTTTTCATTCTTTTAGAGTTGTGGTGCTAGGACATTACATGCATTGACATATATTATGCATATATTTTGGATAAGAGGCTCCTTCTTAGGTATACCTAAGATACCTTGTATTTACACTCATTGTTATATTCATCAGCTCTCATAGAGGTGCACGTTGTAGTTTACAATCTTTTAGTCCTTATATAAAAATACACACACTATGCCACTATGTCAGTGTTACGTCCGTGTTGAGAATGATCCACCACAAAAGTCAGAGCATTCGGCTGACGCTTTTATCCATGGTTACAGGGACAGTGGCCCTGGAGAAATGGAGGGTTAAGTGTTTCTCTGAAGGAGACATAGTGTTTTACCCTCTAGACCACTACCAACCTGTAGCCTAAGGTTTGGAAATGGTTAAACTAACAAACTTACAAAAGATTACAACAGTGACTCAGACTGTTCAAATGGTGGGAGAAAAAATGATGATGTATTTTGTAATAGAAAAATCAAACTCCTTGATTAAGATTAACATTGTTATAATGCAATGCAGATTAAATGGATAACCAAATATGCACCAGACCATTAGTAATCCAAACTATGGCTCAGTGAGACAAGGCTGTACCCAGCTAGCACTGAGAGGACTTAAAAACATACTTTTATTCGTATCTCCTCCCAGTTTTGGACACAAAGTTTTAAAGACAAGCTTCTCGCAGTATTTTCAGCTTCTTTTCTCATTTTGTTTCTCTCCTGAAACCCTAAATGAATGAAATAGATGTTTTTAACAATGGTAATGAGTATATTAAATTGAATTGTGTCATCACTGGCCAAAGTATACTGTCTTTTACATTTACATTTAGTTAACCTAACATAATCTAAGATTTGTTAGCAGTCCTACAGTGTGTTTGAATGTAAGCAGGGTTTCAGAGGTAAATTTAAAATCCTATCAAAGTAACCTCTAGACTAGCATCTCAGTACCCACTTCGGGAAGGCTTGCCCGAGATGGCGTGTTGTAGGGGAGACTATAGGGCACTGCATCTCATTTTCTTTTCTTTTTTTCCTCTCCATTGTGAGGGTACTACATCATGTTTTCTCACTTTGAAGGGCGACTCAGAGGGCACTTCATGGCTGCAGTCAAATAGTCTTTTTTGCTTAGGAAGGCTCCTAACTGAGTGAAATGACCCAGAAGGATTTAGGTGGCAGGCATGATAAGAGCTGGTCGAATTCTCTAGATGCTAAGAAAAAGTGCCTCACTGCTTCTTTTCTTATCTCCTTTAACATAGGGTGTACTGGACAATCGTTTACAGAAACAAAAGGAAAAGAGATAAACTCATGCTACAGTTCCTTGCGGCAGCAACATTTAAAGCCAAACACCATGGCAGACCCACTTTTCTTTAAGTATGAATAACACACAGAAGATAAATGAAAAATGACCACCGGGGAAGAAGGTTATGCATAAAAGGCATCAAATCAAATACAGTCAGTCTACAGATTACTTAAAATAGGAACGTACATTACTGGTTTCTTTTTAGAGCTTTCCTATAAGAAGAAGGTTCAATTAAGCCAACAGATTTTCTACATTCTTCTCATAAGCGCTCAAAAAAGAGGTTGAATTCGTCATGAATTTTCCATTTATGGACAATAGTAGACCAACGTCATTGACATTACATAATGATGGCCTGGTGTAAGTGGAGTCAGATTCTCTGAGCGCTGCGATTGTCCTTATGAATTCTCCTTCACATTTCTTCTTCGCTTCATGACGTTTTCCATCGAGGTCAAGAAAAAGTGGTTAGGAAAGGATGTAGGACATATTATTTCTTTTTTTTTTTTTGTACTATTTGACCGTAGCGCATAATTTTTCTTCAGAAAAGCACCTCAGTAGAGAACCTCAATTTAAGTCACCTATGTGGCACCACATCACATTTTCTCTACCGGAGGAGCATCCATTAGGAACCTTCCCCACATTCTCTTACACATGTAGGGACACACTGTTTCCACTGGAGGGGCACTTCTCCATTAGAGGATCACCTAATTGGGCACTTCATCATGTTTTCTCACCTGAAGGAGCAACACTGCATCTCGTTCTACTGCAAAGGGCATCCTTTGAGACACTGTCATGTAGGCATAGGGGGCACTTCATAACAGCACCCTTTTCCAGTGGATGGGCACCCATAGAGAACGTCAAGTTTAGACCCTTGTAAGGGTACCTTTTAGGGCGCCACATCAGATTTTGTCCACTAGCAGGGCACTAATTAAGACACATTATCGAATTTTCTTGCTCTAGGGGGCACATCATCATAATTTATTGCATGATGGGACACCCTAGAGGGCACTCAATTTTTTCCCATTTGAAGGGCAGCCTATAGGGTACTTCCTCTTGTTTTTCGCCAGTTTAGCAACACTTTTTAAACCATGTGGGGACCGGGGAGGATAGTTGACCATGAATTACAATGTGTTGTTTATTTGTATCCAAATAGCATTTAGCATTTCTTTGAACAAAAAACACTTACTACTTTTCTAAATATCTTTTTCTTAGATCTCAAAGACTTTGGCACAGTACAGTATAATTTTACCAAGGGTTCGCTGTGAGATTTGGTGCTCCTGTTCCTGTTATGTTATGGAACGAAAAGCTTTTTAAAAGATCATCAGAGGACATTCAAATCAAAAGATCATTAATGTGTTCTATAAAGACTAAGATGACTAGTGTAGCCTTTTATCCAGCTTCGCAAAGCCACTCAGTTTCTCTTTATTATGAATTACCCAGCTGCCGCGCACAGTGGGGTAGATGTGTCAGACGTAGCGTTCCTTAAAATGATGCATCATCCAAATCAGCCTCTGTCCTCTTTCCTCTGACCCCACCCTGAGGCCCCGAGCCACCAGAGTGAGTCCATCTTCAACTACTAGTCTTGACTCCGCAGCCACCTGCCACACACTATATTTTTGCAACCTTTCAACACTGGGTTCAGCATTTCTCACACATTGTCATACATGTTAAGACCAAACAGCAACATCATTTGACAACGGTACACTAGTGTGGCATACACATCCTCAGGCGAAAATAAACACTTCTTTTGTGTTTTAGTTAAATGTACACTGAACATCATTCTTTTTTTTCCCCCAAAGCAGCGCTTTAAAGCTTGTCCCACCACTCTGTTTGGTTCCACAAGCTGCAATGTTGAGGGAAATCATTATTACCACAATAAGCATTTTCTGAGATACCCATAACGTCACTGTAATCCCCTGGGCCAGAAAAGACAGAATTTCAAGACGCAATTCACTCTCCTCAATGAAACCCCTATCCGTTTTGTGATGACTGGGTCAAATACAGAAGGTTTTACAAAAGAGGCAGACAATAAATAGTCCACAAGCACGTAAACACACAAGCCTACAGAGACAGTAGGAAACTGAATGAATTACTGTGTCAGAGGATAAGAAAAATCAGTTGAGGTGGCTTAAAGCTGTGCCTGAGGAATGGGTTATTGCATTTTTCCTATAACCATGCACTTGAACAAGGCAGTTTATACAAACAACAACCGGGACCTTCATCACCCTCCCTGGTTTAACGACTGTGAAAAAGAAAAGGAACAATATAGTACTATGATAGTGCCATCCAAATTTTATGCACAAGCAAATGTAGGTGATTTGGAAGGGGTATATTCTTTTTATTGGGTAGTTATGACCCTTAAACTCTTACCTGCACACTGCTTTCAGTAACACAAGAATGGGGCTAGTTCATAGCGCACAGCCAGCTTAGCAGCTCTTCAGGATGGCATATACTCAGCTGAATGATGATCGATTCAGTGTTGAACAAAAGGACAATTTTAAAACATTTTGATTTCATCATGAAATTTTGTATGATTTTCTTTAAGTTGAATAATTTTATTTTTTCCAAATTTTGATAGAAAGCTGAATAGGACCTCTTTAAATGGAGTCAGATGGGTATTAATTCTGCACTGTTTTGCTGTATTTCAGCCTCTGCTAATGCCAGCCATCAAGGCTGTAATCTGTAGCTAACCGGAGGAAGCCTGCAAATTCAACAAGACAGCCCTCCTAAGAAAGCATTTAGGGGTTTCAAAATCTATAAACATTAAGCCATGACATTCAACACTCATCATTCGAGAATATTAATGACAATTCTTAGAATATTAATGACAATTATTAGCCTTGATATCTCTGGCAGCCATGGTGTCTTTCCCAGCCAAAGTGTTTTGCCTTCTCAGTAATAGCATGAAAATAAATGCTGAATGATCCTACACTGAATTGGTTTTAAACTTCGTCATAATGATTCTGTGCCAAAGAAGTTGGCAGATGTTCTGCCCATTAAAAATAGCAGAATTATAATTAAATGTCTATGGAATCGAAGTGGGAAATGAAATGGAAAAATACTGTAACTATACATTGGTCTTCAGTTACACATTCAGTTTAGTGGTTTTAGTATGATGGCAAAAGCACAAAAAATATATATGGATCACGGCAGCAGAGTTAAGACTTGAAAGAAAGATAAAGAATGGTTTGAGAGAGGAGGGATAGCAGTATGACAATTATAATACTTTAATCCAGCTCAGTAGCCTGAAGCTTCCCACCAAGGTTTTTGACAGTAGATTGAAAATAGAAGAAGAATCAAAACTGATGGTTTTCAAAGGAATGAGAGATGAAAAATAAAGGCAGGAAGGGATATTGTATGTCAGTCAGCAGAGAAAAGGAATGGAAAGTAGGACTAAAGTTATTACGGACAAGATTTAGATTGCAACACTTGGTGAACATAGTGCTGGAGACCAGGGAACATGTCAAAATCAATAAAAATTAATTAAGTTTATGTGTTAGAAGCAGGAAAATTGAGCCATATACAGCCAGCCCCAGCAAGCTGTGATGCACTGCGTTTTCTGCTGTTTAGGAGAATCTCCAAACTAGTCATCCAGCCATCACAATTAGGCCCTTATCAAAGTCACCCAGATAATATGCTCGCCCATTTTTCCTTCTTCCAACACATTTTAAGTAATGCTGTGTTCAGACAGTCATGCACTTGTATTTACATTATTGTTGCTTTTGAAAGCTGAGTGAATGTGAACCAGCTGTCCTTGAGGACAGGTTGGAAAAAAAGATATGCCAGAGATAAAATGTCAATGAGCTATAAGGAGACAAAATACTCAAAAATGGGGCTGTTTAACCTTCAGACTGATACTAAACTGACATTAAAGGCACAAATTGTGTCGGCTGGTTTAAATGAAGTTTGGCAAGATGGAAAGAAAGTCAATATCAGTGAATCAAATCATTTTATTATGATACTGTTAACTGTCTCCTATGCAATAATCATACTTATGGTGCAATACTCATGATTCAAGAAGGTTTACGTAGAGCTCACTCTCTACTGTTTACATAAACTACCGTTACAGTTGTCTATTTATTGTGTTTATTGCCTACCATCTCTGGCATAACTTGCACTCTGTTGAACGTTGTATGTTGCGCTGTGGTCCATGGAGAAACGGTGTCTCATCACACTGCGTATGTGTACACAGCTACTGATGACAATAAGCAGCCAATCTGTGAAGTGGCTGAATGTCCTGAATTTACTGAATGATAATATCACAGGTCAACAGGTCAAAATAATCAGAGATAGGTTTATGTTGGTTTTGTAGTGTTTTTCATGCTGATGTCAAATCTGTGTTTAGTTTTTCCCACACGTACAGTTTTTGTGATGAAGCTAGTTGTATATTGCATGATAGTGGTATA
>JBBJLS010000036.1:6986264-7018847 GCA_037577275.1 Bryconaethiops microstoma
TGTGTGTGTGTGTGTGTGTGTGTGTGTGTGTGTGTGTGGAGTTTGCATGTTCTCCTCGTGGTGGCGTGGGTTTCCTCTGGGGTCTCCAGTTTCTCCCACAGATGTGTGTCGGGTGAATTGGGGATTCTAAATTGGCCGTAGCTGTGAGTGAATGGTGTGAGAGTGTGTAAGCGAATTGTGTGTGTGTGTGTGTGTGTGTGTGTGTGTGTGTGCCCTGTGGTGGTCTGGCGCCCTGCCCAGGCTGAGTCCCTGCCTCTCGCCCATAGTCCCCAGGATAGGCTCTGGATACCCGCGACCCTAGTGAAGATTAAGCAGTTACAGAAAATTAATGAATATTGTTGTTGTTGTTGTTGTTGTTGTGGTCACCTATTGTTATATAGCCATTTGCCGTATGTATTGATGTGTTATTATTAAACTTTCAGATCTAAGCTCAGAACTAGTGAAACATCTAGTGGTGCGGGACCATCTTCGTACAAGACAAGACGCCATGCTCCTGGATGTACAGGACATGACATCATTGTGACTGCCGTCAGGAGTAGCCATACTTTTGAAATGAACTACATGGACTACAGTGGAATGTGGAATTTCCTGGCATCAGCAATGTAGAGTTGGATAAGATCTTTCATCCACATTTCCTCTGACTAAAGCCACAGCATCCTGTTTGTCTTGAGCTGCTCACAGAAACGTTGGTCAGTATGTGAGTATGTATTTTCAGTCACAAGTTTTATTGTGAGAACCTTGGCTTTATAAATGTGAATGAGTAGCTCTTCATGTATTAAGCAAGCATGCTCCTCATAATCTCAAACATTGACACCTGGTCATGTACGGTCAGTTATAACCATCTATATGAACTACGAAAGCTGCTATAAAATCCATGTCTGTCATCACCGGTAACTGTGATATGTATTAATCAATGATTCATTTTTACTTAAAGATGCTTCATGTGAATATGCACGAAATAAACTACAGTGTCTGCCATGAAGGTGCAGCCTCAGACCGAATGACTTTCAGGTTTTTTTTCAACTGAAAGAAGGAATATTAACAGAATAAATTTGTAACATTTATTTTAAAAAAATGAGTTGGTGGTGGTCCTTTTCTTTAATTGCGCTGTCAGTATTGGATGTCATCGCTGTCGTGCCACAATCTCGGAACTCTTCATGTTTTCCAACATCAACAAAACACCAGCTGCTCTTTACACTGTGTGAACATGTCAGAATTGGAATCAGAAAACTTTTCTGATCCTGGTGGAAATTGATTATGTCATGACGAGTGGGCCAAACAAAATGGTCCAAAATGATAAAATCTCAAATAAAATCTTGTTACACTAACATACATTGAGAGTAAGAATGTTTTTGGGTTTTTTTCCTGCTCATGTAAAGTTGAAAATACAAGTCTCAGAAATACGAATAGCAAATGCTCTCCAGTACTGGAATTTGATATTGAGATGATTAAAGGCAGTGGTTTTCATCTCCAATCTTTGCACCAGTGTAGGGTAGTGAGTTGCAGGAGCTGAGACCCCCTCATTAACGATGACCTTAATGTGTGCATTTGTCACGTTTTTGGCTCTAAATGACATGCGGCAGTGTTCGACAACCCTCTGCCTGGAGGTCTCCTTTTCTGCAGTTTAATTTCAACATAAGTCTTAACGTGCCTTCCCTCCCCACCTTCAGCACCAATGTATCTGATCCAGCCAATCGAGGACTTCTGAAGAAGTTCACCAGCTCAAGCAGAGGTTTCAGATCATGATTTAACTAGAATCTGCAGGGAAGTAGACATTCAGCACCAGCGTTGGTCATCACTGATGACTGGAATAAAATGCACTAAAATGAATTAATGTTGTGGTTTGTAATGATGTTAACTGAGAATATTAATGTTAAATGTATGGGCTGATTTTGTGCATGGTATAATGTGCATGTGACGCAGGAACAATGGCGTTCCACGATAAAATGGCCAACCTGCACCCAGATAAAGATCCACTTTCTACCTCTTTCTAACCTCTGCTGGAGCGCATGTCAGCATCTACTGGACAGTCTGACACAACTCAGCCGAGCGCAGTACGGGCTGGTTAGACAGAGAAAGAGCAGTAGAAGAACAACTAGCTGGGAGAGCGGAACAGGTGAAAAGGACACTCTACTACAGCCCATTTTTGGATTGTTTTTATTTGAGGACATGAACAGAGGTACGCATGGTGCACACAGGATCTGCTTTGAATGTTGATTTACTTTGCGCACTCATAAAACAGGTAAAATATTCATTGGTGTGTTTAATTCTGCTGTAGCTTCAAGTCCTGAAAATGCATGGTTACTTTCTATTAAGGGATCTTTTTAAATGTCATTCAGATAAACTATTCTATGTTTTTCTATTGCTATGACTGCAGGATTTCTAAAGTCTCACGCTGTACGGAACCGTGTATTGGGTTTCCACTCAGCATTTCTGTCTGAATGAATGGATATTAATTATTTACTGACATACACCTGCCAGAACACACACTGTTGCATTGCAAAAGTAGCCTGCATGCCACAAACACTTGACATTTAGACATTGGTATAATGTCCAACCTGTGGTGTTTAGACATAGGTGCGCAAAAAAAACGTTTTTATATCTTTCCTTGAGGCCTACGGTAGAGTAGGACAACAAATGAACAATACATTGTTGTATATTTCAAATGCGAAAAAAAATCTTCTTTTTTTTTTCTTGGAGTGGACGATGTGAAAAGAGGAGGATGAATGGAGAACCTTGTTACTGATTGAAAGGTTAATAGACCAAGTGAGGCTGAATCAGCATAATACAATGATAGGTCAACATGAATTTCCTTCGGTAATACAGGACAAGCAAAGAGCAAAGCTGCCTTACAGCAAGTATGGCACGGTTGCGTTTTGTAAATGATGTGGTCTTTATGATTAATCTCAAAAAGTTAATTACTTGAAATTACTGTGTGTATTTTTATAGATGTAGGACCTTTTTTTTCAGGGGGTGGTTTGAGGATTCTAAAATCGAAATTCTTGGAAGTCAAAAGGCTGAGCACTCGACAGAAGTGAGACAGAAGCGCAGGATGAGGTTCTTCATCAATACCAGAAACAGCTCATGATGAAGACCACCAGAGTGATGGCAGGCGATTCAGTGGACTCTAACTACTCCAGCAACCACACAGCTTCTACTCTGAAAGAACTGCTGAACTGCAGCAATGATGAGTCATACAAGTACATTGTGTTACCTCTGTGCTACTCCATCACGTTCCTGCTGAGCGTCATCCTGAACTCCACTGTTCTCCTGCGCTCATACCGCGGTACTCAACGCTGGAACGCGTCCCTGATTTACATGGTCAACCTGGCCTCCACTGACTTGATGTACAGTCTGTCTCTGCCGCTCCTGGTGGCCAGCTACGTTATGCGCGATCACTGGGTGTTTGGGGACTTCATGTGCAGGTTGGTGCGCTTCCTCTTTTATTTTAACCTCTACTGCAGCATCTTCTTTCTCACCTGCATCTCTGTGCACCGCTACATGGGCATCTGCCACCCCATCAGGACGATTGCCCTGGAGAGCAAGCGCGCTGTGAGGAGCATATGTGCCATGGTGTGGGTCGTGGTGTTTCTATTAACTTGCCCAATCTTTCGTTTTGCCCAAATTGGCACAATCATGGGAGTAGTGGAAAATGGAGATGGAGAGTATGGGGCCACAAACTCTGGGTCAAGACAGAGGCTAAGTGAAGCAGGAATGGAGAAGTACTGGAACTGTTTTGATGTTGCAACAGACAGTGAATTCTCAGAGTACGTCCCATACGGAATCGTCCTCCACCTACTGGGCTTCTTCGTTCCTTTCACCATCATTGCTTGGTGTTACTCACAGGTGGTGAGAACCATCTTTCAGACCCTACACACCCAGCCATATGTCCAAGAGGTCGGCGATACTGAAAGAGGCCCGGGCGAGGACAGATACAGAACGTCCATTTCCATCACCGGCTCTCATTATGCTTCACACATAGGCAGACGCCGCAAGTCCATTAAAACCATCATCACCATCACCTTCCTGTTTGCGCTGTGCTTCCTGCCGTTCCACATCACCCGGACACTGTTTCTTATCTTCAAACAGTGGAAAGCAGAGTGCCACACCATGCACGCCATCTCCGTCTGCTACAAAATCACTCGGCCCTTAGCGTCTTGCAATTCATGGCTCAACGCACTGCTCTACTTCGTCACCGGAGACAAAACCATCCCTTGCTGTGGATGCACTGGAGGCGATGCTGGCAGGCACCTCGCTTGGCCTTTGAGGATTTTTGGAGGACTGAAAAAGCGAGAAGGTGGAGAGCAGCAGGAAAAAACATGCAAATCACAATCGTGAGGATGACCCCAAATCCGTAAGGGTCATGCCTACACTCTCAGAAACAAAGGCTTCTTTGGAGTGATGTCTAATGACCTATTTTTGTAAATGTGTCAGTATGATGAATTTAAAGAACCTTCATGTAATGTAAAGGTTTAAAGTCAGTGAAAGCTTTTTCTCCCCAAGAACTGTAACTAAGAACCATTTAGGAACCTTGATTTTTCAGAGTGTAGGCCTGTGACCATGAGTGGCTTCCATATGATCTGTGTGGGTTTAAATATTATGCCTTTATTTATTCTGTCAACTCCTCATAAGGAGCCATAAGTATCATTTTTCTCAGTTGTGAGATTCTCAGTTGTAATATGGCTGTACTTTTTTGACCAACTTTTTTTTTTGCTCATTTCAGTCAAGAGATTAGAACAGGTATGTACACTAAGACCATTTTCAAACTGTACATGTACCAAATTATTTACTTTAGTGTAGGTATTTCTGTATTTTAGCATTTAGCTCAACTGAATTGGCTTTAAAAATGACTTGTACATAATCATGTTTCATTCATGCTTTTTCATTTATTTGTGGTGCGAAAGAAAATTCAAATAAGAACAGAAAATTAAAATGTAAAAACCAAAGTATTTCCTCCATTAATGAGTCATGTTTCCTGTATCCTGTAGGATGTAATGAGATTGCTGATTGGTCCAACATGGAACGAGTCAATAAATTAAAAAGGAGACAGGAAGCAATGTTACTAATTCACAGAATTTGACCATTTAAAGTATAATCAGTGATGACCCCTCGGCCTTGCCTGTCCTGATTCTGACATATGGAAGTTCACAATATCCTATCAGTAGCCACAGGTGAAGCAGCTATAGCTGAACCATAAAGTTATCACATTACTCCTCTGGGCTGGTCTACTGACGAGACTTCTCAACTTTAAAACACTTTCAAGCTCAAATGCATCCCATTTCCTCCCTACAGCAGCTTATAGAGCAAGCATCTCACACAGTAGACACCCAGAGTTGTGGCGTTCCACAGTTAAAGATTATTCCTACTGCAAAAAATTCCTTCTGAAGATCTGGCGCAGTGCCCATCTTCTGTTAACTGCTAGACCTGCTGCTGTGAAGATTTGTGTGTTGTTTGGAGATTAGCTTTCAATGAATCCAAATGAAACCAATCTTTAATTACATGAATGTCGTACTTGGGGAAAGTTGAGACCTTCAGTTTTGGCACAGCGGGCAACTATTTCTTTTTAAAAAAGTGTTTAACCACCGGTGCATTTTCCTTTACATTTACAGCATTTGGCAGGTGCTCTTATTTAGAGCAACATACACAAGTCCTTAAGTAGTTCACATCTGTTCTTCATACCACCAAAGCTAGACACAAATCAACATTTGCTTTTTAACCAAATTACTACCTTAACATTTAACCAATTTACACACCTTAACGAACCCTGTCAAAGAGAAAAAGTCAGAGGTTAATACACAGTTAGCAAAAAATACAGACAAGAGTTAAGAGGGTGAGTGGCCAAGGATTTTTTTTTTTTTTTTTTACAGCACACAGTGTGAACAATGTGAAATTATTTATCTGCATTGAACCCAGTTGCCAAGCGAAGGAGTGGGCAGCCCAGGAAGCAGTGTTTTGGCACCACTGGCACTCCTGGGATTCGAACCCATGACCTTCAGATCGCTGGGGCAACTCCCCAACCACCGGACCACCAGCTGCCCTGGTCAAATGATTTATTTATTTATTATATCTAGTTAATACACAGCAAAAACATGGAGTTAAGAGAGTAAGTGGCCAATGTTTGTTTTTTTTTTAGGGAAAATGTGCAAACGGTAAGTGTGAATACTTGTTAGTGAGAAGTGTTTTTTTGGAGGTTTAGATGAAAGCCCTACAGAGGAAGGAGAAAATGAGTCTTGTTCAGGCCCCCTAAGTAAAAAAGGTGAAGGAGCAGAAACAAGATGAAAGGCCTCATGAAGGAATTCAGAAAGATCAAAGGTGTCCATGGCAACTCAGTGGAAGGGTGCAGTTCCCTGCACGGCCGGAGCGTGGTGCTGTTGCTCAAAGCGTAAGACCACAATTTTGGTTGCGGGGTATTATTTTTTATTTTCTAAAATTAATGAAAGAGAGAAACTTCTTTTGACGGAATGCGATAAAAAAGCAAGCCTCGCGTCTTCCGAAACAAGAATGCACCCGCCTGGACAACTTATTCCCGAGGATTTTGGTCCTGGATCTCGAAACGTTGATTGTTTACAAAGTAGCAGGTAAACTTGGAAACTAGCTAGGTAGCTAACTGGCTAACCTCGATCTGAGCTGAAATGCCCCAAATTAGCTGCTTTGTTGTTGTTGTTATTGTTTTAATTTGTTAAATGTGACGAGAGGAGCTGAAACAGACAAAAGTTTGCTCCTGACAAAACTAGTTCTGGTCAGTGTGAGCTCTAAACCCCTAAACCTGTCGAACTTCAGCAAAAGCAGTGATCTAACTGTGCCCAGGGACTTTTTTCACTTCCAAGCAAAAAATGAGACAGAGTGGAGACCACGGTAAATAATCCGCGGCAGAATTTTTTTGCATTGGCTCGATCAGTTTGGCGTGCGGCCTGCTGGTCAGGCTTTCGCCGGCCTCGATTTGGGAGTCACGCCGCGCTAGAGCGCGCCTGGCCCGGCCGCCTCGACCGACCACTGCCCGGTCCTCCGAAAAGCCATGGAGAGGATGGAGGTGGACCAGTGCGCAGGCGCGGCAGGCGGGGGCGGGGCCCTGCGCCGGTCCAACAGCGCCCCCATGATCACCAGCGTCAGGTGAGGGAACTGCAGGCACTCACACAGGTTTCTCAAGATTTACACTCTAGGTTTGATTTGGCCCAGAAAAACAACCTATAGATAGTTAGAGTAAAGTAAAGCGGCCCCTCATAGTCAACAATTGTGAACCCTCCACGGCGCACAGTGTAAACAATGTAAAATTCTTTCTCTGCATTTAACCCATTCACCAAGTGAAGCAGTGGGCAGCCAGCAAAGCAGTACCCAGGGAGCAGTGTGTGGAGACAGTACCTTGCTCAAGAGTACCTCAGTGGTGCCACCAGCAGTACTGGGATTCGAACCCGTGACCTTCTAATTGCAGGGGCAACTCCCTAACCACTAGACCACCAGCTGCCCCATAAGATTAACATTCTGATTTACTATTATTTATCATGTCTAGCTTTGATTGATTTGGCTCAGAAAAAAATATTCTGAACTGCTATTTGTTAAAGCTTTTATCTCTTTTTATCTCCCCCTCTCTATAGATTTCTTAAAATAAAAAGTAGCCACTCACAGTCACGTGTGAACACACCACAGCACAGCACACAGTGTTAACAATTTGCAAAGCAGCACCCAGGGAGCAGTGTGTTGGGACAGTGCCTTGCTCAAGGGTACCTCAGTGGTGCCATTAGCAGTCCTGGGATTCAAACCCACAACCTTCAGATCGCAAGGACAACTCCCTAATCACTAGGCCACCAGCTGCCCCATAGCATTCTGATTTATTCTTATTTATTATGTCTAGCTATGATTGATTTGGCCCAGAAAAAATAATCTGAACTTCCTTTTGTCTAGCAACGTTGACTACCCTTGGAAGACACTGAGGGGCTTTCGGAGATACAGTTTTAAGATTAAGTGTTCTTTGGTCATATGGAATTATTTGTGCGTAATGCCCTCATTACTGTATTAAAGTGTTTCTCAGTCCTACTTTGTGTACCCATGCTGTGCATTTTAGTGTTTTCTCTGTTTCAGCACATCTGACTGAACTCATGAGCTAATTAAAAAACATTTTCTGAGTTGAACTGGGTATGTTAAAGCAGGAGAAGTACTAACCTGTAGCAGGATTGAGAGCCACTGTCACATTGTGAGTCTTACAATTTGGATATGCATTCTCTTATTTTCAAACTTCAGTGACATGTTTCACTTCTTCTTTGACAACAGCGATGGGATGACGGTGTTCAGCTCTAACAGCTCAGCGCGGTATCGACGGAGCAGTGTATCCGTAAACCCAAGCTGCCCCTCCAGAGTAAGTGTTTTCCTGTACTGTAGGCTTTAAAGTCAGCTATTTTGCTGATATGAAGTTACAAAGATGAAATCCCTATATTGGCCTTTTGTTACAGAACCTCCCTCTTTCTCCATTCTCCTTGTCCAGTGAGAGGTCGGACCACAGGCGGCAGGTGAGACTGGAATTTTCGATGTTGAAGTGTTTTGATGTTGAAGTGTATTTTTTCCTGTAACTTCAAGAGGTGTTTACGTGTTTGGGTGTATTTAAAATGAGAAGTGCTTCGAGAAGACAGACTTCATTTGATTGCCACTGATCACACCGATGGTTTTATACACAGATGGAGAATATGGAACTCACTCTAAGAGGGAGTTTACAGAGACTAAGGTAATTGTACACAACTATACACGTAGAAAATGCAGAGATGTGACTTTTTTGTGCCCAAAACAGTACAATTTATATATCTCTTCTCTTTCTTATAGTGCCTCAGCTGCAGTCCCCTTACCTCCTGCAAGTCATTGGCATGAGCATCTGTCACCAGTAAATATTATATTTTCCCTCTGGTTTTAACCAACTGCTAAGCAGCTAGTGTGTATTCTATAGTTCTGTGATATTTTCCTCGCTGATGTTGCATTTATTTATTTATTTATTTTAATTTTGTATGCTTACAAATAGCAAATAATAAAACTGAATCTCTTTCTCTCCTCTGTGTTGCAGGGGTTCCATTCCCAGGATTCTGGCGTCACTCCTAATTCTTCCCCCAGTCCTACAAGAAGGTTCCGGGGGTAAATCCATTACAATTCAGTTCAGTCTTGTAATTACTGTCTTATACATGGTTTAGATGGTAATCCGTAGCAGCAGAACAAGTTTTGTAATAATTTACAATACTGTTACCACTATAATACTCTGGTACAACAATTTATTAACATTTCTAATGAAACAATTCTAATAGGGGGCTAGTGAGTCCTGCTGTGAGATGGCCAGTGGTTGCGCCTTTAAAAAGAAAAGGTAGGAAGTGATATGTTACATGTCTGTACTCTGACTGTGCTCTGAATCATTGTATGTTATTGTGTAGATTGTGAAATATTTAAACATTTTAAATGTAAAAGTAGCCACAGAATGCCAGACATAAACAGTTTTCTGTACTTTCTATTCATAAAAAATTTACATTGGTGTTTATTTTGACCTGCCATTCAGGTGGAGTGGAATCTGATGGCCCGCCCAAAAAACTCTTTGTTGCCGGAGTTACAGATCCTGCCCACATAGCTAGTTGTACTGTCAGGTGAGTTTTTTCCCCCCATAGACCTACTGCTTTTACTTGTAGAACAGAAATTGTTTTGACTCATTGCTTCATTGGGTTTTCTGTGTTTTTTACTGAATAAGAAATTGGTGTCTGGTAATCAACGGTATGGTAGCGAGGTGGCAGATAGAAATTTGGTCCAGTAACCTGAATTTTGTATTTCTCTCCTGCTCTTTAGTGTTTCACAGTCTGTGGACTCTCCGTCAGGAGCGGTGCCCATATGTTCAAGTCCTCAGAATAGCCCGCTTTCACTTTCCCCTCCACCGCCTTTCACCTCGCACCACCCCAGCATTTAGACCGCCGTAGAACATACCCACTCTTCCAGACCGTCTGACCCAAACGAAGTCCTGGACTGAGGTCAATTGGTCAATTGGGCTGGCAGAGTAAGAAGAACAATGTCTTTGTCCTCATCGCTTCTTAAACTTCCAGATCTCTACTCAGCAATCCTGTGTTGAGACCAGCTCTCCATCTCATCTACGTGGTGCTTTAAGAGGAGTGTGTTCGACTCCACAAAAAAGTGTCTGACAGGACTTCTTAAAATGAAAGAAGGCCAGATGTAGTATAATTGAAGAGGAGAGCTGAAGATGAAAGATTTAAATGTGTCAGTGTCAGGAATGGCACTGTATTATCCAGTATCATATGACATGTTAATAGTTCATTTGCACCAAGGCAAGGATCTGTGGGCCTTACACAGTATTTTCTTGCGTTTGTGAAATAAGTTCAGGATGTACACATGGCAGTCATGTTTATATAAGTGTTTTAGTGATTGCAAACTACTTATCCTTGACACATAAGGATTTTTGCCTATAATGAGCATGCACATAGATGATACGATATGTTTTGCCTTCTTTTGCTTTATTTTTAAGCAGTGGCAGGACACCTCCTCTTACCAGTTGATGTGGTCCAAAGAGGTCTTCCAAAATGTAATCATTCGGATTATAAATACATAAAAATATTTGACAGGTAGAAAATTTCTGAGATGAGTGGGCTGTTTAGGCCAAAACGGTGTTTATATGTATGCTCAGTATATACGTAGGTGAATGTTGTTTTTTAATGTTTTGTTAAAACAAGTTTAAATGTTTTTGTTTTGAAAAGTTTTTTTTTTTTTTTAATGATTTATGATCATTAAAAAAAAACAAACAAAAAAAACCATGAAAAGGACCGTTTGGTGGACTGGCACTGAGTGGAAAGTCAGTGCACCAGCCTTCTCTAAAACTGGGGTCAGCTGTTTCTTCAGCTGATTTTAAATGTGTATCATAATGGAGGATGATTATAGCACTTTGCTGAAATATTCCAGTTTAAGAATAAACAAATGACCAGAGAATTTCACACCGTATGAAAGCCAAAAGCATTTACCAGCACTTGCCATATGTATTTTAATGCTGCATTTCTGTAGCAAAGCCCTTGTAACCTTTAGTCTGTAAACCGTGTAAAAACAAATGCAAGCTGCATGCAGGAGGCTGTCTTTGTAAAGAATGTATGATCATTTCCTTCATGCATAAGATGTCTTATTTCAGACATTGTTGATTTTTTTTTTGTTTGCACAGTGTTGGACATTATCAGTTAATTGATATTGCTGTTACATGAGTGGGATCATATTTGTGATACTTTCTTTCCGTTTTTGTTTCTTTAGTTTGAGTGTGTAAGGGAGACTGAATGTACAGACTAACAGATGTACAGTATTGATTGCAGATCATTGCAGACGTACATGTTAATGCTCACAGAGCAGTCTTTCAGCAGGAACTTGATTGTTGCACAGCATACAGTGCCCAAAACACTTCATATCAGAATTGTTTTCTTTTTTTTTTGGTCATGTCATGATTCCAACAAGCTTTACACGCTAAGTTATGATGTGACTGAACTTTAAGTGCGTGAAGCCTCCTAAAAGTCCATCATGTAATTTCGTTTTGCAAAGAAGGAACTGTTTTTCAAAAGTTGTTTTATGTAATTGCCTTTTTTTTTTTTAAACCTTTTTCTTTGAACATTTAGAGCTTTATTGCTGGTACAATGAAACGCCTTGTTGAGTAATTCCAAAGATACTTGCACAAGTTGTCACTTACAGTCTCCAGTTGTTTGTTTAGTGTGATTATCGAAGATCGATACCAATGGTTACCTATGTTGGGTCTTCAAAAGGAATGTGCAATATAGATTTTAATACAACACAGAATAGGACAGATTATGTTTAAGTCCCAAAAGTAATTTCCTCCTGTGTGTTTTTGGCCTACTTTTAGGTCACAAATGATCAGTTTATTATTTTTTTTAAAGGTTCCTCTAGTAACTTCTGGATCAAAGTACAGAAGAAAGTCAAAATATTGTTTCATTTGTTTTAACATTGGCCTTTAGTCTTTTATTGCTCTCACTTTAATGGGAGAGTGTTCCCAAGAGCCACAGATATTCTGTTCTAGGAAGAAGGGAAGAGTTTTGTTTTTAAATGATCTATGATTGTTAAAAGTTGTCTACATTATCAGTTCAGATCTCAGAGGCCTTGAGCAAGGATGATGTTCGTAAGCACATAGAACATTTTACAAAATGACAGACTGTGGCTCTTGCCTCTCGTGTTCGAGATGTAAATATGTTTTAGCTGCCACAATGACAAGGAAGATGATGTATTTTTATGGAACTGTAATATAAAACAGAGGTAACAAAGGTATATTCATTCCCTCTGAATATTGCATACTGTACCAGATAAAGGCTCATTTTTAGTGGATAAGAAGTGCTGTTCACATTTAAATATGTATATTACATTGTATATAAAGACGATCATGACAATAAAATAATACTGTATTTAAGAATGGAGTTTTATTTTCTGACAATTTATGGATACTTTCTTTAGGAGCATATCAAAGATTGTTGTTACATGGAATAAAATTGCAACATGTTATATACATCTGAGTGCATAAGAACAAAAAAAATCACTATAGTACAATATACAGCTGGCAGCAAAATATACCAAGCCTCCAAGTGAGCACTTGTAAAGGTTGTTCAAATGGGAAAACCTGTATGTGAACGCTATATATACAGTCACATCTCTGCAAAAATAAAGAACATTTAAAAATCTAATACAAAAGCACAATTGCAGTATCTCACAGTAAAGCATTTGCGAAGTAGTTTACAAAGCAAGACAGCAAGAATTTATTACTGAGTTGAGCTGCCCGTTTGGAATGTTCCTTACCTCGAATGGGTTTGTCAAGCTAAATGAACTGCCCCAAGGTCTCATAACTAAGTGTGTGACGCTAGCTGTCACTGTTTTATCCTGAACTTCAGGTAATGTATATGCATCAGCTTTGTGTAGACAAAAACTGGCTAGAGTCTGACTAATAACAGTAAATATACGTCTGTACATCCACATGCTTTGCAGAAGCTGTCAATAACTGACAGATGGGGCTCATCGAGAAAGCAGAGGCAGGTCACCAGAGTTCATTATGAGACTGGAATCCAGACTGAGACTCTCTGAAGAAAGCAACAAAAAGGTGTCAAACATATCCAGAAAACAGTAACTGAACTTTAAATACATATTGATATTGGCAAAAGCTATTTGTATGTACAAGTTGTAAGAAAGCCAACAGTAACCTTAGAGCACTCCCACAGAAGTAGTATACACACAAAACGTATTTAATAAGCTATGTCAGGCTTGTAAGACATTCTATTAACATTGAGCGGCAGCGCTCAAGAGGCCTGGATTCATTCGCTTTATTACTGCCAGCTCAAATGAACTGATACTATCACACAGTTATATGTACGCAATATACTGTAAAGTTTTTATTTTATCCGTTCTTAACACCACTCAGCACAATTCGGTCGCAATCATTTATTGTTTGGTAGTAGGTACTGGACATATTCTTACCCTGATCAAAGTTGGGCTTTTTTGTAGAACCCTCTCCAAGTCCTTCAATAGCCACCAAGTCACTATTGACATCTGAGTCATTGAGAGCGCTGAGTGTAACATCTAATGCAGAGGACCATTATAGAATCAAATCAGCATGGAACAGCATGCAATCAACACACACAGATTGAAATAATGTGTTACTGAGTTATTTTACACTACGGTCACCTGCAGTTTTTGCTTTTTTAATTGTGGGTGGCAAAGTCGAAGTACTTTGCAGTCCTGCTGTCACGACAACTTGTGAGGTTGGAACTGACATAATGGTTGGTGCTGGATTTGCTGCCACAGTGGTTTTCTTAACTGTTTTTTTGGGAGGCTCTAGTGAGAGGGGGACCCGGTTGTCTTCATATAGCTTTCTCTTCACTGTGCTCTTAATCTGAGCACTGTACCCAGAAGAAGAGGGCAATAGAGAGTGGGAAAAAGAGAAAAGAGTGTGAGTCAGTAATGCAAAATTAACTCAGCAAGAGGAATTTTGAATGATGTTATGCATAAATGAATGTTCCGTTTTGAATGACAATAATCAACATAGCCAATTGAATTTTATTTGACTCTAAAGCCCAAAATATCTGACAATTTTCTATATGCATCCATTTATCCATGATGGAAAGATAAACATTTTACAAGGAGAGAAAGCAAATGCACTTCTCCACAGTATGGGAGAGGAGAGGAGATTTATATTCCTCTATTTGAGATTTGTCCCAGGGGATGTTGATCTCAGGTTGCTCTAGAGTGTCCCATTCCATTATTTTCTAAGGAGAATATGAATACTGTCTGAATGGTTGTGTGTGTAAGTGTACGGTTGTGTGTTAAGTGTACGCCTGCTTCAGCAACAGGTACACTTAAAGTAACTAAATTCGCTAATTAGACGTAGTGTATGCTTCCACATAAGAAGAAAATATGAACAAATAAATAAATAGAAATGTTTTTGACATTTACAGCTGAGTGTGGTTTAGAACCTGAAAACCAAGACAAATCATGGGCCAAAACGTACACTGTGCGTTCCTTAATGACTGAGCTAATATTGTTTAAATCGTCCCCAAAGCGTCTCACAGCTGAACGCAGCATCTCAATTTCAGTCTCTGTCCATTTGGCCCTAAAAGGAGTACAAAGAAATGGGGAATGAATGATCACACATGAGTTTAAGTCTGACCCATGCAAGCACCCAAACATACTCCAAGCATAAATGTATGGGATAACAGGTGATTAAACAATGATTTCTACCATAAACACAATACTTCAAATGAGTGTGATCCCTACACCTTTCACAAAATGACTTAGAATTTTCATAGCTTGAAATTAGATGAACAAACTAATGAATAAAACATTCACCGAAATTTCGCTGGAGTTCTAAAGTTCTGATATATATTCCTTAATATGTGCAGTGTTACTTATGAAGTAGAAGTAACACTGCATACATTTATTAGACTGAACATCATTTTCAATTCTGAGCTCAAAATTGGATTTGATTTTTCAATTTTACAACACTGTAATGATACTGTCGTATACATGTATTTGAGAGTGACTGTTGATGAAGTTCCTCTTACCCTGCAGGAGAGGAGTCAGCTACAGGATGCAGCTGCATGGTGAGCTCACCCAGTTTACTGAAAGCAACGCCTGCAGCCGAGAAGATTTCACCCACCTATTCAACACACACAGCTCATGTTATTCACCAAGCTGACAAGAAACGTGTGCAGTTTGTAACGAACATCCTCTCAACCTCTTCTTACCTTGGTGGAAGCTGAAGTCATTCTAGCAAGTGCTGGACTCCCACCAAAACAAAAACACTGTACTAGCTTAGCCTAGCTACCCAACGTTACTCTAAATATAAAATAACCAGTTGTGTATATTCTAGTATTTGTTGAAATTGCACTTATTTATTGACAAAAAATCCGATTAGTTCTCAGAGTATGATTATTTTTCCACTAGAAAAGTGTATTTAAAAAACAGTTAGCAAAATTGCTAACTGGGCTAGGAGCTGTAATCCCGGAATGCAGCGAGTGAAATCCTGGAATTTGATTGGCTGCTGGAGGCAGCACACGAAGAGACACGAAGAGAGCCGAGCGGACTCGAAACAGACTTCGACCGTTTTCGCAAATGAAATTCTGGAATTTGATTGGCTGGTGGGTGTAGCACACGAAGAGACACGAAGTGAGCCGAGTGGACCCGGAGCAGGCTTCGACCATTTTTACGAATTTTGATGGCTCGGGTGGTGGAGGACGAGAGACGCCTCTGAAGTATTTTTCGTCGCTTCTGCGTCCAACAATTCAGAGACAATGCCGTCTCTGTTATTTTGTGGCCCCAAACTGGCCGCCTGTGGCATTGTGCTGAGTATTTGGGGCGTTATAATGCTGGTAAGCGTCTATTTTCGTCGTGACATTGCTAGCTAGGAAGCTAACAGCTGAAAAAATGGCTAATCACTTACGTCTGTTTCTTAAGCACTTAACTACTACTTGTCTCTTTTACATTGTCATATTTAACTCTGAGAGCTTGTTAAGACATGTGAAATGTTGTAAATCAAACTGGCTTTAACATATTCTCTGGTTTAAATGGAGTAAGCAGTCCTCTGGCTAGCCAGTACAGAGGAACACTGGTATCTGATACTAACCAGTAGCTTGGTCAAATAAACGTTCAGTGCCATTTGATGTCAGTTAAACTTTGCATGTTCCCAATCACCCAGGCGATGTTGGGGATCTTCTTCTGCTCGAAATCTGCTGTGCTAATCGAGGATGTTCCCTTCACTGAGGAAGACATCCGTAATGAGTGAGTGGCAATTTCACCAAGACGTAATTCTCCTTCGCTTCAAACCAAATGTACAGAATATTGACATGGGAGCACAACTGATTTGTAAATCAGCTGTTTTGACTTACCGAGTCTATCAGATGAGTTTTTGCTGTACAAAAAGACCAGTGAATCCACACATGTGTAATGTAATGATTGTAAAATACATAAAATATGTGTATATATGTGCACAGTTTTCTTTACTGTGGACACAATGCAGATGTTGCCATTGTATTTACAAAACGATCGATGAACCCACTCAAATGTATAATGCAAAGATTGTAAAATAGATCTAAAACGTGTGTGTATAGCCTTACAGTGCATTGTAGTGCATTTTATGCCATAACCCTGTCATAACCATTGTAAAACAGTGTACAATTTAGTAGCTTGTATTGACATGAAACTAGTGGAACATACCCCTGGTCCCGCTCACTTACATGGTAAACAATTATGATTTCTTTAGTAAATTATTATAGAGTGGAACATTCTAAATTGTTTTGATTCCCGCTTAATGATTGGGCTACAATGGTCTCTTCCTTTCTAAGAGTTTTGCTAATGTTTCTCTTCATTTCTGCAGCAAAAACCCTCCCCAGAACATCTACGCACTGTACAACCAAGTGGGCATCAACTGCTTCATTGCTGCGGCCATTTACGTCGGCGTTGGTGCGGTGTCTCTGTGCCAGGTTCGCCTGAACAAACGTCAGGAGTACATGGTGACATAATTTGAAATGAATAAATTGAAAGCAGAAATAACAATTTAAAAAAAATCCAAGCATTATTTATTTGTAGGTATCTTATGTGATGGCCTGGTGGGGTAGGATTTTATTCAATATATTCGAGTCATTCCATTAAGGTCCCCTATTAAGAAACTTAGTTTGACAAAAATACACAATTTAATCTTTCAAATGAATAAACTGTTATGCTCATATGCATGTGTGGAAGTCTGTTTAAACTGTTGGGGAAAAAAACATTAGAGTGAGATAATATGATTTAAAACAGTGCACATTCCCTGGAATAAATGTATAGTACAGGAAATCAGACTGAGTGGACCATAACAAAAGCAGCTGTTAATAATAAATGATGTGGCATCATAAGCTAAGAGGGGCTCCACTGTCTCTAATGCTTCCTTATTTAATTGTAATGTCTTGTGGTTTATTTAATGCACTATTTAATTTTTCCATGTACCTTCTAATTTATTGTAACTTATTTTACTTTACCTTGTATTCATCTCTCTTTGGTTACTTGATGTTGCTGTTACATGAAAGTACTGTGTGTGAAGAATGTTTTGGCCATGTGAATTGAATAAAGTATCTAGTGGAAAGAAAAAGTTCATTACTTCAACTCTTCTCACTTTTATTGTTTAAAAAAGCAAATATGAAACAAGAAAAACCTGTAATGTTACACATTGAAAAATCTTTCAAATGGAAAAGCCTAACCTCAGTCTCATTTTGTATGACAACAGTACGTTGTCCTTAGACAGTCTGAGTTTCTCATGAAGTGCACATGCAAGAAGCCATAAATGTTTCTACTGGACTTTCTTGGCACTCCAGCAATATGCAAATCTGTTGTGTAATACTCAGTTTTGTACAAAATTAGGAAATATGGTATTAGAATGACAGTCTTGCATATTAAAAGGGTGATATATCATGTCTGGGAGTCAAGCATCAACTCGCAGGTGCGTCCTAGCTCTCCCAATTTAACGCGGGCATATTCTGCACGGTTCAGAGCCATCTGGCAATCCTTTCGCGCGGAATATGTTGAACCTTCATGAGGCTGTCCTGTCGCCACCTTTATTCGAATGTGAAGAAAAGAAAAAAAAGTCAACACACTACCACTTGTGATTCACACAACTTGAAATTCTCACTCTATTGCTGGTAAAATCACAGTTGTGTTACGTTCCTTACAGACAAGCAAACTCATGTATATTATGTTCCACAATTAAGTATCAGCAAGTATACAGGCAACTGTTAAAGAGAAATCTTCACAAAGCAAAACATCAAGATATACAATATTTATATTTTTGCCACAGAGGTTCAGGAGGCTGGTAAACAGTTTTGTATAATCTGTGAAGCCTAAAGTTTAAAGGAGCACAGTTTAGACAGTGACTCCTCTTGAAAAGTCCTGTTTAATATAAACATGTCCATACTGGTATTATTGTTTTTGTGACAATAGATTAGCTAACTTAGTTAACAGCAGTGTATGTCGTTTTTTCTTTTTGACAGGGTTTGTTAAGGTGTGTAACTTAGCTGGCAGTAACTTGGTTAAAAGCAGATGTTGACTTAAATTTAGCCTTACAGGTATGAAGAACAGACGTAGACTACTTAAGCACTGATGTACGTCGCTCTGGATAAGTGCATCTGTTAAATGCCGTAAATGTAATGTAATGTAAATGTTTGCTGAGTGGTCTATACTGATTAAAAAAAAAAGAAGTTCAAAATCTAAAACGTAAATTATAGTATAGTATAACAATTTATAAAATATGGGACAATACTGTAACTGCCTCAATATCACCCAGAAATTCTCATGAATCAGTGCAAATGGGTTAGCATGCCAACCTGTGTGAGATAGCGGATCTGGGAGCTGAGCTCACTCTCCACTCTGTTGATGGAAGTTTGGAACTGGTTGAGCTGACGATCTAACAAACTTGCATTGTGCTTCTCCTTCGACAGCTCCAGGACAATGGTTCCTGAATGAGGCGTAATCACAAAGCAGTGCCCGTAAGTTAACAAAACCTCTCAAACTTAAGGGCAAACCATTCACAGCCTGAAAATCCTACAAGACCAAGGCTCACCAACGTCTCCCCTGGAGATCTACCTTCCTGCAGAGTTTAGTTCCAGCCTGCCTCTAACAACCTGCTCCCACCACCTTACCCATCGCTAACAGCCAATCTGGATTAGATGGAGTTGGGGATGGATCTCCAGGACCAAGGTTTGTGACCACTGTACTAGACCATTGGTTTTCAACTCCTGTCCTGGATACCCACTGTCCTCATCAGTTTCGGGTGTTCTCTACCCCATAAAAACTTGATCCAGTTCAATCAGAATATGATAATTATATACCTGGATCAAGTGTGTTGGGGAAAGGAATGGCTGAACCTGTGGAGGACAGTGGGTCCCCAGGACTGGAGCTGAAACACACCATACAAAATTCAAGTAAAAACAATTAAGAAATTGTGTCTAAAATTGGTTGAAATTTTAAAATGTACCATTATTATACAGTTTTGTAGCTGTAAACAGCTATAAAAAACAGCCAATTTTTTAAATTTATTGTTTTTGAAAGTTACATATATCTGCCTATATACAGCCATTGGAAAAAAGGAAGAAAAAAAAAAAGACAGACCACATCATTTTTTTTTTCTGGTTATTGCTTTTGTAATGTGTGGATGTGTGTGTCTGTGCAGATCACTATTGTTTTAAACACTATTGAAGACACTTGATTCAAATGTCCAAACCAAAAATGTTTGCTGAGAAAATGCAAAAATAATACATATAAATAATTTCTTATACCTTAGAAATGTTAAACTACACAACACTAACATTATTTTACCAATTCAAATAGTGATGTTAAGAGCAGATTGTGTGCATGTGTGAGTCAGAAGTGAAGCTGCTGGAATACAGCACATAGAAAAGCTGCTACACAAACACCACTGCACTCAACACATATGGAGGCATTTCTTTTCTTTTATTTATTTTTCTACACAGCTCACACTGCAATAGTTCATAGATGAATAGCGACCTGTGCATTTTACGCAAATTGTATAAACAATGAACAGGAAAAAAAGGGGAAAAAAATGGTCTCTTAATATTTTCCATGGCTGTATATATGCCTACAGTGTTTCAGACCAGAGCTTGTTTACATATATCACCCTTAAAGGCACAGCAACAAAAACAAACTTAAGATAAAACAAGAAACTTAACTGATCCCGATGGAAATTCTTTTGTCATTAGCATGCTCAGTGCAACAAGAAAGGATAAAGACGATAAAATAATACTCACTAAACAATAGCGTAACACAATTACAAGACCATTATTGTTACAAAATAACTAACACTGACATTGCTGTGTCTAAGATTTAGAGTGCTGTACCAGCAGATCAGTAGTGCAAAAATGGTTTCTGAAGGTGACTTAGTGTTCATGCCATACAAATAAAAGCAATAACTAGCAGCAGATTTGATCAACAATCAATAACATTTAGTCCAATATCACAGATTGAACAGCTGAGTTATATTTGCACAAATCTATTCAACTTTAGAATTACTGTAAAATTGAACATTTATGAGAAATGTTACAATAAATGATGACTGCTTTTGAGCTATCAAATCACACACGTCCTAAACTGTGTACAAGTCACCCAATGGTTTGGGCCCCAAATAAATCTCCAATATGTTTGATGTTTATAATCTCTTAGTTCTGATGGAACCAACTGCCCATCAGTATCAGAACTGCACCAACTGTGGTTTTAAAAAACTGCTAAAACTGCACTATTCTCATCTGCCTTCTTTTAAACATTTGTACTTTTAGTGCACTACGAGGCTGAAGTTGGTTACTTATTCGCAGCCTCCAAAATGATCTGGGATACCTGGCTTCTTATTCAAATGAATGAAACCACTTTGGGCCAGGCAAATATCAACCTCCCACCACTCAGCAGACGTCACACTTTGAGGAAAAATTGGAAATGTTCTGGCCCAAAGTGGTTTAGATCTCCAAAATGGACTTGGAAACCTGGCTTCTTATTCAAGTCAAAGAGAGTTATGGCACTATTTTTCCATTTGATATTACAAGTATTAAATCACTTTGGGCCAGAACATTTCCACTTTTTCCTCATAGTGTGATGTCTGCTGTATGGTGGGAAGTTGATAACTGCCTGGCCCAAAGTGGTTTAGACGTCCAAAATGAACTGGGATTCCTGGCTTCTTAATCAAATGAATGTGCACAATGCAGTGGAATACCCGCTGTGTGCTGGGAATTAAGCATTTCAAAAATGTGTTCAATCTTAACTAAAGTTTTAGAAGAATGAGTTGAACAAAGAAACATAGACCACCTCACGCATTACTTTATGGTAAAACCTTTTATTACATTTACAAGACGTAAGGATTGTATATTGCGCAGCTTACAACCCCGAGAACAATCCTCAAAATGACGCGGCGAATAAGGAGCTAAACTTCAGCCTCAGATTCACACGCTGCCGAATAAGAAGCCAGACGAATCGGAACTTATGTCTCGTTAGTGCACTTGCAATTTTCTTTTATTTCTTCAATTATTTTATTCTATTTCATTCTGCATTATTTTGTTTTGTACTTCATTCCTGTAAAGTAGACTGAATTATCTTTTGTGTATGATAGTGATAACTGAAATAAAAGGACCTAGAAAGAAAACCAAAAACCATGCAGGGCATGGGCCCTTTAAGAGCTAAATAGTTAGCCAGGTAGCTAAAATCTAAATTCTAGAAAGAAAAAAGTCTGGAAACACACACCTGCACTTTGTAGAATGATGGCTATCTCCTTCTCCACGTCCTCGAGCGCTCTCAGTCTGTCGTTGGCCATTTCCCGAGACTTTTAGGACATTTATTTACTGAACCTGTAGGTGATCACAATCAATCAGCTCGATTAGCATCCAGTTCATTCACTAAAGTACTGTCAGAGATCACTTTAGCCTGCCACAAACCCCAACACAGCAAAGAGTGTGAGCTTATACGTACCTTACATCTACTCGAGGACGAAAGGAAATTAAACTAACATTTTAAAATCATATTTATAACAACTTTCACAACAAAAAGCAGCACAACAGCACGCCCAAGTCAATAGCGTGACGGCGAGCCGAGTGGGACAATTTGTGCTTAAAGAAAACGCGAAAGTGGATCTCTTCACCAGGAGAGAGAGACAGCGTGTGTGGGTGTGTGTGTGAGAGAGAGAGAGGCAGAGTGTGTGTGTGTGTGTGAGAGAGAGAGAGAGACAAAGACAGTGTGTATGAGACAGTGTGTGTATGTGAGAGAGAGAGAGAGACAGATACATAGTGTGACTGAGAGATAGAGTAAAGAGACAGAGAGAAAGAGACAGAGTCCTGTGTGTTTGTGTGTGCATGTGTTTCAGAAAGACAGAGATGATGTCTTTTGGGAACTAAACCTGTTCGAGTTTTACGAGTGGTCTGTGCTGTTGGATTTCTTGAGAGAAAGCAGAAGAAAATCGTGAACTTCAGATTGTTTGGCTTATGGAGCCTTGGAAGAGTCACGTGCTGGCCGAGCTGTGGAAGAGGGACTGCTTTCAGAAAGACCCCTTCTCTGGACTCTTCACTAAAGGTACACTGCAGGCCTTCATCTGAGTCATCGGGGGTTAACTATCACAAATCAGCCGTTTTATAGCTCCTAAACTCCGAAACCCAAATACAGTTACAGCACATGGTTCACCAGTGGTCTGTTCCACAAAACACTTAGCACCCTTTGCCACCAGGGATGGGGGGGATTTCAAAGTAACATTAACAACTTGTGAACTATGTTGTGATTCTGTTTGGGATTCTACTGGGTGAAATAACAAAGAGAGAGTTATTGAATAAAAACAAGGGATGCTAGTGATTTGGGTGTAATTGACTTAAAACTAAAATCAGGCAGAATCGGCAGTCAGCATTACCAAGTGGAGGCATGAAAATCCTATTCTAGAGCCCAGGTTCACTATTATAAGTTTTCTGACTTTTTACATAAATATGAACTTTTGAATATAGACTGGGTAGAATAGAAAACCCAGATGTGAATGTTAGTCCAGTATATGTTTGCAGGGTTGCCACCTCTCACGCATCTGGCATGGCACTCACGCATACAGCCTTAATGTCACAGTCATGCGAGAAATTCTTATGAAACCCCCCTCACAGCTGGTGCCAAGTGTATTGTGGCACTGACCACTGGTGAACCAAATGTGCAGCGTCAGATGAACTGTCATCAGTAACTTTACATCTTTAAGGTGGACCAGAAGATTACATGTGTCTAATAAAGTGGACAGTTAGTATCTCATATACATTTCTACCATGTCAGTGTCACTGTTGTGCTGAGAATCCACCACCTAAATAATACCTGGTTATTATGTGCTTAATCCTGACTGTTGATGAATGAGGGAAAAGGGGGGCTAATAACCGATACAGAAAAACAGATGGACAACAGTCTGTAATTGTAAATTACAATTTGCTCCTACACTATATGGACAAAAGTATAGGGACAAGCTGTTTTTTCAGGGCTTGGACTAGGTCCCTTACTTCCAGTGAAGGGCAATCTTAATGCTTCAGCATACCAATATATTTTGGACAACCCCATGCTTCCAACTTTGTGTTCACAGTTTGGAGAAGAACCTTTTCTATTCCAGCTTGACTGTGTCCCAGTGCACAAAGCAAGATCCATAAAGACATGGCTGGATGAGTTAATTGTGGAAGATCTTGACCGGCCCTGACCTCAACCCCATCCAACACCTTTGGGATGAACTGGAACGGAGATTGCAAGACAGACCTTCTCGTCCAACATCAGTGCCTGACCTCATAAATGCTCTACAGTATGAATTGGCACAAATTCCCATAGAAACTCCAAAATCTTGTGGAAAGCCTTCCATGAAAATTGGAAGTTGTTATAGCTGCAAAGGAGAGACCAACCCCATAGAATGCAATGTCATTAAAGGGCCAGTTGGTATAATGGTCAGGTGTCCCAATACTTTTGTCCATATAGTATTTGGGATGTGGAGCTGATAAGACTATAGAAACAGGGTGGCTGTACCTAATAAAGTGGCTAATTGTTGTATGTCTTCTTTGTCAACACTCTAAAACTTGATATATCTCAAACACAAAAGGAGAAGTAAAACACGTATAAAGTCTATTCAAGGTCTGACAAGTGTAACCTAAAACCTATAATGTTAAATTGCTTTTAATAAGATATTAAGTTTCATATAAGTTAATTAATTATTGACCATAGTTTCTACAGCAGAAGAGACCAAGGGGAACACATTTCTGAATGTTAATGTTTTTTTAATTGTGATGATGTTTTGTAAATTTACACTTTTATAATTGTGCTGTAATTTCGTTCATGTCAAGATATTGTTCTGTACAATATTTTATTTTTCTTCCAAGAGTGTCCCACTAAAATGATATAACCTTTATAAATAAGGCTTTGTAATTATTACAAATGATTCATGTTTTTAATCCAATGTTAGTCTCTAGGTTAGAAGAAATGCTGAATCTCCACATGAGTTTATGGGAGGACTTGGAGAAACAATGGTAAGGTATGATTAGTATTGTTTAAATGATGAATTTCTTGTTTTTGTTTGTTTTTTGGAGTTCCGTTTACACTTTTTGGCTTTGCTGTGATGTGTGCACAGCTTGTTTATTCGTTTTTCATGTTATTCTTGTAGTTCTAATGACAACGGCATAAGAACGGTGGCTGAAGAGAAAAAGCTGCATCTGCAGTTCAAAGAGAATGAGCATGTGAGAAAGGAGGTGTGTTTTTAAAAGACTTATCTATCCTTGAACATTAGATTTAATAAATATTTTAAATATTAACTAGACAAGAAATCCAGTACCCGGTCTTCGGTCCCCTCCTTTCACTACAGGGGTCCCAAACTTTGGTCCTGGTGGGTCCAATCACAGTTTTGTGAATTTTCTATTGAAAACCTGCCATTTAATAAATGATATGAATCAAGTATGCTTGAGCATTATTACCAAAATGGACAATTTCTCTTCGGAATCGGAGTATGAGACCCCTGCAGTAAATGACAATGTAGCAAATTTGATCTGCGTTTGTACATAATCCTACTGGTTGGATATCTAAAGCTTCTATTAATTCCCTTACAAAAAATAACTGTCAACGTACAATAGAAGCATAATGTTTCTGCATTTCTTCTGATAACTAATAATTATATGCTATACATACACACTATATGGACAAAGGTATTGGGGTGACTGACCATTGCACCAGCAGGGACACTGCATTCAGATACATAGACTTTGAAATGAAGCTGGTCCCCCCTTAGCAGCTATAACAGCTTCCACTCTTCTTGGAAGGCTTTCCACAAAATTTTGGATTTTGGAGTTTCTGTGGGAATTTGTGCCCCTTCATTCTGTATATAATTTATGAGACACTGCCGTTGGATGAGAAGGTCTGGCTCGCAATCTCTGTTCCAGTTCATCCCAAAGGTGTTGGATGTAGTACATGTCAGGACTCTGTGTGGGCCGGTCAAATTCTTCTACACCGAACTCATCCAGCCATGTCTTTATGGAGCTCGCTTTGTGCTCTGGGGCACAGTCATGCTGGAATAGAAAAGGCTCTTCCCCAAACTGTTTCCACAAAGTTGGACGCGTGGCGTTATCCAAAGTGTCCTGGCCTGCTTGATTTTATACACCTGGTGACAATGGGTATGATTTGAAACCCCAGAATTCAATAATTAAGAGGTTTGTCCCAATACTTTTGTCCATATAATATATACAATATGCATACAATTTTATGTACTGAATACGTAATAGTGTGCAGGGCCCTGTTATACATGATAGTGTTTCATATAGAAATTGATGTAGTTTAGTTTCATAAGACCTGGGGATAAAGATGAATTATTACCTCTCCAGATGGCCCAAAAAATCTCTGACCTCACCAGTGACCTTTACCTCAAGGAGGCTGAGCTGCAGTATTGTCACTCACAGTAAGTGCATTTTGTAATTTTGTCTGGGATTTTACTGGAGAAGTAACAGTTTTTGTATAAAGCAAGGGACGCTTGTGGTTTGGGTGTAATTGACTTGTCGATGAAAACTGAAATTTTTGTAAGATCATAGCAAGTGAAACTAGAAGACAAGTAGAATGGACAGCTTTATCAGGTGGAGGCATAAAAATGCTAGAGCCCAGATTTCCTATTATAAGGAAATATTTTCTGACGTTTTACATGAATATGAACGTTTAAATATAGGCTGGGTAGTTGCCAGATTGCTAATTAGAGACTCAAGAGTATTTTATATTTCACTTTTTCGTTCTTGTGGACAAAACTGGCTGAAACAAGAGTTTTAACATAAAAATGAATGCCCTTTCAGTCTTTTTTTATTTTATTTTTGAAGCAAAATTAATTATAGATGAACGCGAAATTGCATGGTTGATTATTGCTGTTGTCAAATCACTATTGTGGAAGACTCATTGTAAGATGACAACTGACCATGATGTTGCCTTTTAATAACATTCTAATGGAGTTGAGATTTAAGAAATCCATGAGGACTTCCTTCATAAAGTCTTCTGTATGGAATCTTCTTAATCTGTAAAGCATAAGTATGTATACATTTCAAATTGTTCTCTATTTGCACTAGTCACAGAGGTTGTCCATTTTCATTTTATCTGTTCACCTGGTGCTGCAGAGTTGCCCGCTACCGCAGTGAAGCCGTCCTCCTGGCCAAGGGAGCATCCTCACTGAAGAATGATCTGTCAGACTGTCAGTATAAACTGGAGTGTCAGTCAAAAGAACTGGCATCGTTGCGACTGGAGAAGAAGATGCTGAAGGGGGAGCTCGCAGTTACTCGGCAGGAGAAAGAGGAGCTACTTGAGCGCTGGTTGGAGGAGAAGAGAGAGGAAGCAGTGCGCCTAAACAAGCACAACGCTACTCAAGAGAGGTGAATGCCTGCTTTCTGTTTGCTTATGTTTTGAGATGAACTTTTATCCACTAAATATTTAGAGGACTGACCTGAATAGGATTTTTAAGGCTTTTAATATTAGTTGGTGTTTCCAAACTCTTAGAAATGATTGCTTCCCTGTTTAACCATATAGTGAATTCAATTGAAAGCAATTTGTAATCAAAATATGGATTTACAAAGGTGCCTAGAGAAATATTACATTAGGTTGGAAGTTTATGCTCTGTCATATAAGTTAAGGAGACGTGCAGTATTTCTGCAAACCAACAAAGCAATGACAGTACAGAAAGATCAAGATGTGAATCTCCTAAAACATTTTCACTGTCAGTGTAGCCTCTTAGCTGTAAGTGTTTCGTTGCTTACTGTTGCCTCCCAAACTGCTTCCTACCACACTACATATAATGGAGAAAATGGTAGTAGAAAGTGTGTAAACTGTGTGTGTGTCATTTGGGATGCAGCCCACATTCATTAGGGTAGGGAAGTGACTTTATCTGCTGTCCCTGTGGCATCTGTCAAATTTAGTGCCAAACCAATAACCTGAATTTGGCTGATTATCTGTTGAAATGTCATTGGAACCTTCGGCTCCTATTCATTTAATTGGGCAGGCCCATATTATTCTGTACCTGTAAATGGTGTTTATATTTATATGCACTTGATGTGGCTCGAGCCATAGCGTGAACCCTGGCAGTCTATATATCAAAATGCTCAGCTTGGACGCGTGAGGTATGGTATTACTACTGATGGCAAAAATGCCATAGACAATTAGAAGGGTTGTCCTTTCAGATTGTCCTGATTGGACACGCTTTGTCTTAAACCCACCAAACTTCATGCGATACCTGAGGCCAACTCCCCCGACACAAACATGGTTGGTTATGACCAGCACGTGTCTTTTCCTCGCTTATTGCTCATCCCTTTTGATCCCATTTAAACGAATGCAGTGTCAGGAGACGAAACTTTCAGTCTTCATGCAGTGACCAAACGAAGTGAAACTTCACATGAAACCTCATCCAAGCCCGGCACTTGTCTTTTCCTTTGTTTTCATGAATCCCTTTTCGCTCAATACACTTCTATTACATTTTTGGCCACATTTAAATGAATGGAGTTCTACTCATTAATACCTCACCATACATCCACGAAGCTTCGTATGGCACAGACCGGCCACTTTATTAGAAACACCACACCCAGGACATGTGCAGCAAGCCGATATTAAAATTTCTTCAGGAATCTTTCTTCTGTTTGATTGGCAGTGGCAGGAATTGCTGAGCATATATTAAAATGACTAATTTTCAAAATTTGTTCAGTTAATAAATGCACCGAGTATTTTTTGTGGTAAGTCACATTGCATCAACGTGTATTCTTTCCTTTTTTACATACTGTATGTTTAAATATGTCATACAGTTTAATGTTGAATATTCCTTTATATTTCTACATCATTTTATCTTGAAGTGAAAAGACACACTAAAACTTGTCAAGACTGACTCACATATTGATTTGGTTTGTTATTCCTCCCCACTAGATGGAATCGTTTTGCTGGTCAGTTGAACAAGCGTAATTGTGGAGGGTATCGTCGTCAGACACGTTCGCCTACCAGTGGCCTACAAATCATCCAAAGAGATCCAACTGATCATTCTGTGCTGAACAAAAATGAATGAATACTCATGAGCAATTGTTTTTTTTGTGTGTTTTTTTTTGCTTGACCTTGCATCTAGTGCACTGTGCTAAAGCTCCTTGGTTGTATGGAGAGTGCCATGCCAGTGCTGACTACATTTTTACTAAAATGTTGAGATCTGTAAAGTTGTACAATAAAGTGGCCTTTTATAGTCACAGGTGAACACACCACAGCACACCATGTGAACAATGAGAAATTCTTTCTCTGCATTTAACCCATTTACCAAGTGAAGCAGTGGACAGCCACCGGTGCGGTGCCCAGGGAGCAGTGTGTCGGGGCAGTACCTTGCATAAGGTACCTCAGTGGTGCCTCTAGCAGTCCTGGGATTTGAACCCATGCCCTTCCTATGACAGGGCCAACTTTCTAACCTCTAAGCCACCAGCTGCCCCAAAATAACTAATGAACATGCTTGGTAAACCAGCTCTTGTGGCATTATGCAATAAGAGAGAGGCATTGGTAGAATATTTTACTTTTATTTAAAAAATTAAATAAATTCTGAAATTAAAAAAAAAAAGTAAATGGAAAACATTTTTTCACAACTAGTAAACCTGTAATAACATGGTGATGAAAACTGTATTTTCTTGTGAGAATCTCTATTCATCTGGCAGAAGTGTTTCATTTTCACCAAAAGCAGCACTTTTATTTACACCAAAGGGTGCTAAATGACAACGTAAAAACACCCTTCAAACGCACACAGCCATAGACGGTCTTTACAGCACCACCATAGCGCACACCATACCAGCAGTGATATGAAGAATGAAGGAGCCTGTATACCTGAGGGTTGGATATAGTATGCCATGGAAAACATTAGTATTAAACCATGCATGACTGTTTACAAAGACTGTCTTTGTAAAAAGTTATGGAGGGCGATATGGTATGTGCAACAGTTTTCTGCCAAAGATGCCCAATGTGGTCAGTTGTTTATTACATTTCAGTTCTAAGTGGTGATTCTTCAGGAATTCTTCACTAATGTTACTAACACAAACATGAAAATTAAGCTAAAAAGGCATTTGAAAATCAACCTTAGGAGATTATAGAACAACAAAATAGCATAGGATCTTTCAATTCGGATTATCATTCCAAATCTTATTCCTGCTTTTATCCACTGAAAATTGGCACAAGCAGCACGTAAGCTCACAATTTGCATATGAGAGATGATTTCTCTATGACGGTATTTTTCTTCTTGTGTCTATAGCTGTGTAAGATTTAGCACCTTTCCTAACATTTTCATTTAATCGTTTTTAAAGTGTTCAGCATCTCAAAGTCCTCTTTTTCTTTCCTATACTCAAAAACCACTGCTCCACCAAAGGGATGTCAAGAAGCCTAGGAAAGAGTTTCATCATTCGTTTGGGTAGATTAGTTGGCATTTTTCGCGATGCTTAGAGTTTCTGGGCCGAGTGGGGAAATAAAAGAACACGTGGGAGTAAAGAAGGCTCAGCAGTCCTCATCCTTATCATCAGTGGTTCCTTTTAACCGCAGACGGGCAAAGTCTTCAAACACCAGGTCATCATCCTGGGTGAAGCTACTATTAGAAAGGAAAAGACAGATAGGTCAGAGTAATCTCAGCATCAATATTCCATTTTGATCTCTGTGCAAATGTTACTCCAATACAAGTGAAAGTCATACAGTCAAATTTCACTTAAGTTAAAGTACTGAAGTACTTGCTTCCAAAAATAGGTATTAAAAGTACATATTTCACTGCATTGTTGATTTATTGCCACCACACTTACAATACCTAATGCGTCTAACTTGCTTTTAGAAGATGTAGCATAAGGAATAAAGTAGAATGTTACAGAATGAAACAAACCGAACTGATAAAGGAAACCAGTCTTTTTTTTTATTAATTGTACACTACACACCTATACAAATGGTATGTGTATGAACTATATATTTGAACGAAGTTGACAACTGAACCACTGTAAATGCAGCTGGAATGGCACACGCACTTAAAACGATACAAATGATTTTATCTTTTCCGTAAACTTAAACATCAACTCTAAATATGGCCATGGATGCGGGCATGAAGAGTCTCCGTCTCCGTCCATTCTCCTGCCACTGATTGACCGTGTTTAAGAAATGCTGATGTTGCAGTGTTAAGAGTGTAGAGGTCTGCAAAGGGGTGGGACGCCCGCGGGACCCGGCGCAAAAGCATGCGGCGCGGGACAAAGACATTGTTCTCTGGACTCCCGCAAAGTATACATTTGCAATGAATGCATTTTACAGTTTGTTTTTATGTGGGGAACAACATATGTGGTAGTCGACTTAACCTGCGGATGTTTGCGTTCCGCAGGTTGATGGTGTACGGGGGTGCTTGGAGTCTGATTTCTCTCATTTTGACTGTGAAATATTTCATTGAGACTGTTTAGATATTTTTTAATTCAGGTCTGCAGCCTAGCTAGAAACGTTGTTGGTTGTATTTTTTTGTGGAGAACTGGTCTTAAATAAAAGACATCTTTAATTCGCAGCCGGAGTCGTGCCCACATAATACAGCCTATGTTTCATAAATTCCTGTATGTCAGTTAGGCAACTAATAAATCTGGTACCTTATTTAATTCTTATAAGCCAAGATATTATAGCATTTAAGATGTGTCCAGTATTTCTGGCCCACCCTAAACTCCACCAGCCTTGCTTGCGGGCTTCAGGAGGCGGAAGCAGCTCGAAATATTACACATTTCTGTGGGAGCAGAAAAAAAAAGAGAGAGAGAGAGAGAGAGAGAGACTAATCAAGTGAAGTACAGATACTCAAAAGCTATACTTAAGTACAGTACTCAAGTAAATGTACTTCATTACTGTCCACCTCTGCTGCACACTAGTCTATACAACCTCTAAATATATAATCATGGTCATAATATATATATAATCAATTATCATAATACATAATGCCATATGTATACTTACGTTGTAATAATAATAATACATCTCTGGTTGTTTTAAACTTAATTAATAATAAAAAATATGTGAACAACCAATCAGCACATCCTTATGAGCTTGTTGGACATAATATTTTAAAACCACAGACATTAATATGAAGCTGCGACTATAACAGTTCTGGGAAACTGTTCTGGGAAAGTGTTGTGCAAGACTTTTGAGTGTCTGTGGGAATTTCGGCTCGTTTCAGTCAAAAGAACATTTGTGTGACAAGGCACTGAGGCTGGATAAGAAGACCTGGCTTGCAATCAAATATCCAGTGTTGGCTGAGGTCAGGGTCCTAGACAGGCCAGTGGAGTTCCTCTTGTTGAACATTGCTTTGTCCTCAGATGGGCAGTCTTGCTGGGAGAGTTGCCCAAACTGTTGCCACAGAGTTGGAAGTATTTAACTGAGTAAAATGTCTTTGTATGCTGTAGTGTTAACTTCACCCTTCACTCAAACTAAGGGGTTGAATCTAAATCCTCCAAACATTTCCTGAAGCCCCAGGTGCACAGTTCCAGTGCTGATGTTGCTCCCTGAGGCAGCATGGAGTTCTGCAGTTCCATAGACTACAAAGCACCCACAGACGTGGGTAAGAGCGTCTGCCAAATGCTGCAAATATAAATGTAAATCTATCGAGTGATGCAACAGAAGGTAAGCGTTTTCTACGCACTAGAAAAAGCTTACCTTCACTCTGTGAGTTTGCATCATCTACCGCATCGGGGCTGAGCTGTTGTTCCTCGTAGATGCTCTCATTTCATAAAAATAACACTTACTGTTGTCTGGGGTAGCTCTAGCAAGGCTGGATTTAAACTCACTGCGTTGTTCAGTGTGACTCCTTCTACTGTTAAGGTTTGTCTATGGAGCAACGGACTGTGTAATTTGTGCACCAAGGGAATGTGTAATTTGAAAGCCTGTCCATATACTTTTGGCCAGTATGTCTGTCTTGGGTTTTGAGGGTGTTAGTGGGTGGGGTCTACAGTTGCCCATTGTTATAAAAGAGCCCATTGCACTTGCACTGTTACAAATTATAAGTGAAGAATAAAAGAGGGGGGGGGGGGGGGGTCTTAAAAAAACTGTAGCTCTCAAAACCTT
>JBBJLS010000036.1:7030006-7048223 GCA_037577275.1 Bryconaethiops microstoma
GCAGAAAGAAACCCACTGCTGATATAAACAGATTCAAACAATTTTCATAGGTGCCTAAAACTTTTGCACAGTACTGTGTGTGTGTATATACAGGGAGTTCAGGAGTGTGACAGCTCGGGGGAAGAAGCGGTTGCAGAACCTGGCTGTGTAATCTTTAACATATCTGATATTAAATTTTAAAACATTTAATATCAGATATGTGTTTCGCTAATTTGGAAGTGAGATACATAAACAGGGATTAAATATTAATTTAACAAAGAATCTCTTAATCTACAAAATTATAACTGTCATTTTCACTGTAAATATATACCAACAAATTAGATTAAAAAAAAATAATAATAATGATGAACATTAAGGTGGAGTGCAGTGTTGTAATAATGTTGAGAAAGCATTTTGAGACCACAGTGTCTCTCTTCCTGCTCAAGATCTCATCACCCCTTAGTCATTAATCTCTGTCGTAGCATGTAGATTCTTCACAGTACACTCATCTCAGCTGTACACAGCTCAGGTTTTCAACAGTTTTGACTTGTTTGTCTCTTTTATCAGCTGTTTTGACTTGTTTATCTTTGTTCACGCCCAGACATTTATACATTTAAGTGAACAGGTTAAAGACAATATTATTAATTATTATTTATAATATATTTTCAGATTTTTATTTGATGGCACATGATACATAGCCATCATTTTCTCCCTATATAAACAATACATGTAATGTTTTCTATGATTATGATGTAGCACACGTAGTCTTTATGAGTGATCAAAAACTCATCCAAACCCTGGACTCTTTAAAATGGACTAATCTAAACTGAGCATTACAAACTGCTGTCCTTCCATTGAAACTCGGTGGTAAGAAGACGAAAGTGTTTCTTTGGCATTACGGCTGTTGGAATAGCTGAAGTATTTCTGCTGCATTGTGGAAGTTAGCCAGTCAGGGAATTATCACAGGAAAACCGTTATTAGCAGAGGGGCAGTGATTATGTGCACATTTCCTTCAGGGGAGGAATGCATTACAGTACCAGCTAGTTTAATCTGCTACACATACAAACACAAAACTGCTGTAAATTGATTTTGGTGTGTAGAGCAGATGATTTAACGAAGCGGCAATAAATCATGTAAGTCAATTTTGCTTAATTGGTCACTTTTATCATGTAATCTAATTTATCTGTTAAACAGGCGTCAGTCACCAATTTAATTGCCAGTGCGTCTCAGTTTTGGCGATCTGTGGGACAGAAAAAGGTCACAAATAAATTTTGATACAGGAAAAAGATGAGTTTTTAAATTCGTAAAATAATTTCAGCCTTTTGTTTAAAGACAGTAAGATGTTATGGATGTTTAAAGCATGAATCACACAATGATATATTATTAAAAAGACCTTAGTTTTCCACTTATGACATTTGTGTTATTATTTACCTCAAGCAGTGATTATTCATTTACTTAACCATCAGCTCCTGGTGGGCTAGTGATTAGGGAGTTGCCCCTGCGACCAGAAGGTTGTGGGTTTGAAACCTAGGACTGCTAGCGGCACCACTGATACAGTTTGGCTGGTGGCTGACGGATGGCCATGAGAAACCCTCATTTCAACACCAATTGCTGGCAGTAAAGTATTAAAGTAAAGTGGCTCCTTATAGTCACGCATGGACACACCACAGCACATAGTGTGAACGGTGTGATTCTCTCTGCATTTAACCCATTCACCAAGTGAAGCAGTGGGCTGTCAGTAACACAGCGCCCGGGGAGCAGTGTGTGGGGACGGTACCTTGCTCAAGGGTACCTCAGTTGTGCCACTAGCAGCCCTAGGATTCGAACCCACAACCTTCTGGTTGTAGGGGAAATTCCCAACCACTAAGCCACCAGCTGTTATTAATACTGATGGGATTTTGGACTACTTTTGCTATTTGAGTGTTTGAATTCTGTGTTTGAATATTGAGCAAATACTTCATTTTTCATGAATAATCCCACATGCACAAGAACCCTGGAGGAGCTCTGATCACACTAACATGAATTAGAACATGGGATGCTCAGTCATTTCATGTTGTTTTTAACTTTTCATAATGTAATTATGAACTTTGCTGCTTACTCGCTACATCAAGCGCTTTCATTTCTAAAAAGAGAGAGGAAATGAATTTCCATGATGTGGGTCCTTCAGGCATGATGTGGGTCCTTTTATGACGCTTCTTTAGCTTATTGGAATTCTTCTTTCTTGTCTTTTGGACATCGAAAGGCTTACCGATATTCACATTTCAACCACGACACGAATTTGAACAGTCTGTTCAAATTAAGTTAGGCTTAATTAGATTTCCGAATAAAAGGTTTCTTTCAGAGTGGTCCCGGCTGTGATGGTTCAGAAGCTGCCAAGGCTGCGTCCTCTGATAGTCAGCTGACAATAGCCCATCACATGCTCCATCTGGTCTGACATGAGAGCGTTCGGACAAGTGTCCGCTGGGCGGCTGATAGGGATGGAAATGGCATGTTATTGTAAATGGGCATCAAGTTATCGAAACTGATTGATGCTGGCTCTTTCCAAAGGCCATTGCTTTCAACTCCATTCATGTGATAGTGAGAAAAGCTGGAAATAGCCAATAGTGCGTACAGTACAACCAATCTGTCATGGCTGCTGGAATGTTTGCTGCATTAGCCTTTATTGTGTGTCTTGTTTTGTAGCTGGTGAACGGCCCTCGTGATTTTCCACATTATCCAGACACACATGGGCAGCACAAACAGATTTGGTGCCAGCTTTTAGCTTCTTCCTGAGCTATTGTGATGCAGCCGCATCTGAAGCTGGCCTGGACTGAAGAGAACTGATCACCATCAGCGTCCAGATACTGATCCCAGAGCAGCGTGCTGGACAGCATCAGCCTGCCTGTAGAACCGGCACAGACTGTCTGGCACTGACTGTCCGTCTGAACTCAGACCTGGGCCTAAAACTCAACCGTCAGCATGATTGACCTGAGCTACCTGACCGAGGAGGAGCAGGAGATGATCCTGGCGGTGCTAAAGAGAGACACTGAGCTGAAAAAAGCAGAAGAGCAACGAATCAAGTGAGTAAAACACCTTTTAGGATTAATTTGACTCTTTTTAACATTAGTTTAAAAAAATGTATGAACGTATTTCAGCATAATTCTGGTCTTTAGCGCTTAGAAGCTGCAATTGTCAACAGTGATAACAAAAGAATAATGCAATTTGATATAAAAAAAATGTTCACCCATAACATTCGCACATGTGAAGAAATTATGTCGGAACTTTCCAGTGATACATGTTTGTGAACAGATGAAATTCATTTGGTTTTTTTTGTGTTGTGTACAGCCTTTTGTCATGTTTTCTGTCAGCATACAGTAGGAGGGGCGATGGGGAGGAGCTTTTTGCCCAAAGTTGATTATAAAATTGTTACACCCCAGACAAACACTATAGCAAACATGACTGTTTACAGCAGCACATGTTTAATTACGGTCACAACTGAAAACAAAGTAAGATTTTGCGAGACAGCAGATAATGTACTTCTTTTAACTGCAAGAATATGTATTTTTAATGTTCCCAAGTACATGGCGCTGGGACATAAGTTATTTAACTTAGTAATTTTATCAATTGCCTAATTAATTGCTTGTGAAAATTCAGAGATAGTGCCTGAGGGTCTCATGCCCATTTAATATCATTTAAATGGATTCATGAACAAAATGTCCCTTAACAGATTTCTCTCAGAAACCATCGCCCCAAATAGAACCGTGTGTGTGTGTGTGTGTGTGTGTGTGTGTGTGTGTGTGTGTGTGTGTGTGTGTGTGTGTGTGTGTGTGTGTGTGTGAGATTTAGATAACTATACTTCCTCATTTTTTGTGCATGGATGGTGTTGTTTACCTCTGAGGCATTGAGCTGTTCAGTTAATCTCTTGTTCAGCTGTGGGCAACCTTTCTCCCCCTGATTTTCTCATTCGTTCTCACTCTCTCCTCCTCTTAGGTGTGCTTGTTTAAATGTTCTCATGTTCAATTTGAGTCTTTGGTAATTGTTTTGCACGTTAGAGAATGTCTGGAATTTCTCCACACGGATGTCACTGTAAAATCGCCTTATTAAGTTAGAGGATAATCTCTTGGAATCAAGTTCTAAATAGCTGCATTTTCCACAATGACCTGTGGGACAAAATCACCATATCAAACACGAGAATACCGTGAACAGAGCAGGGGGTTATAGAGCTGGATACAGAATACGGTGTGAAGAAATGAACTAGTTAATAATGTTCTGGACTTTCCGTTTTTTTTGTAATTGAATGATTAATTAGCTAGTTACATTTTAATTTTTTTTTTTATGTAAATTGATGTCAAATCACAGCAACATGACAAAAGGCTATATAAAAACTAACACTAACAAAACTATCAATTTTTAAACTAAATTCAGTTTGAAGAAAATAAATAAATGGTGTGCAACAGAATTTTCTTTCTTGAAGTATTTTAATTTGATATACTTAATGCTACAGGATATTTATAACTGATAAATATTTAATTTGCACTGTTATTTGTTGCTCCTGACTATAAATGACTTTCAGAAATGTAGTTTGAGAGAAAAACAATGTATTTTATAAAGACATTACATCATGTGAAGGTTTTTAAAACTTGGGTATCTCAGGTTTTTCTTGCATTTTTTGTATTTTCACTGGTGTGGTTTTGTGAACCAAAAGTTTTGTAATTAATTTTTACATGAACATTTTACAACCTCCATGAGTAACATCTGTCTCAAAGTCATCTTTTGTCTTAGACAGATTTTGTTGTATTAAAATGCCAATATCCTACATTGCACTTGCAATATTTGTACCAAAACTCATAATTCCTCATTTTTATTATTATTTTTACATGAAAATTAACCGCTTCCCTTGATCCCTTATAATTAAACAGACTGTTTTTGTTACTGTTCCTATAAGGCTGATATATGTAAACATACCTCGATTATGTTTGCCTCGTTCAAAAAACGTCGAGACCGAACAACCCCTTATAATTGTTATATAATTGGACATAGCTAAATAACGATCAATTAATTCAGAACTGCCTGAACTGGCTTCATTTCCATGTATGGATTGGTTGGACTGGGGCATGAACGGAACGTTTCAAAACGTTCTACGTCAAATCTTTTTTGTAAGAACTTTTTTATGAGAACTGTCTATTAAAAAATTATTTAGGGAAACTAAAGTATTTCTTCTGTGGCATCACTCCAAAGAAACTACTCCTTTAACCTTTTGGCAGCTTTGTTTTTAAGGGAAGTAAATGACTACTGTGTCATCAGAGTTACCCATCCTGTGGAAAAATACCAAAACTGTGATAAAGTGTCTGTGAATCAGTTGAAACATGTCTCTTACGTCCCTCCACCCAGGAAGCTGCAGAAGACGGAGCGAGACAAGGTCAAACTGAAGTATCTGACTGGGGAGTGGTTTTACGAGACCAAGTCCCACAGACACACAGACAAGATCCATGGCTCCGACATCGTTAGAGCCTCTATGAAGCACAGAAAACCTGTGACCATACGTGAGTGTGCAGACAGACACGCTGACTGGATTCACGCATTAGACAAGAGTGCGACTGGCCAATTCTCTCATTACAGCCGGTTCATTAGTTCTGGGAAACTGGCCATCATATAATCACATGCTGCCTCAACATCCATCATTACATAACTGATCTCAAACATTTACCCCAGTACTTCTGACACCTTAATAGGACTTTGCAGGGTGAAAAACAATCACTCTTCTAGATACATTGTGTGGGGGTACATGAACATCGAAGGAAATCTGAAATGCAATTTCTACTTTTTATTTTCCTTATGACAGCATCAATAATGGATATTCTTACTGTTATAAGAAAACCTTGTAACTCCTGTTTTATTGTTTCATTTTTTTTTAACTATTTGAAAATGCCAGCTCACCTTTATATTGTTCTAACATATCATGATGAATAGACCAATAGATGTGGTCTAAAACCCAAAGTAAATTCAATTTGAAGTCATTTAAGTCCATTGGTTGTAGTAACAAATTTTGTGTTCACTGTTTTTACTTTTTTCTCCTATAAAGTTAACACTTTTGAGATGCCAGGTTTCCTTAAAACTACAAAGCTGTATTGTTCATGTCATACTATCTATCCAGAATATACTAACAGCATGTATTATTTCGGAGAGTAGTTTTGCCAATTTAAGAGGATGATTTGAAGTGATTTAAATTTGCAGTATTGTATTTACACACATGGAAGGCAAAGTTTATCTCTTATTCTATTGGCACACAGCTGCTGAACTTCGTATCTTGTACCACTACGTGATAATTGTATATTGTTCTGAATGTTCACCTGTAGAGAATATTGCCTTAGGGAAGTGTTTTGAGGAATGTTGATAAAGAACTATTATAAGGTTTAATTAAATTCAGTTATGCCTTGACTGAAAAAGAAAAACTTGGATGTATACTGAAGCTGGTTCAGCATTTAAAATGGTCTTAAATCTGAGAGAAGCGTAGGAGACACAAACTGAGGGATACCACTGAATGTGTTCTCATTTTCTGGCTCTGCTGAAATGTTTACGTGAAGACTCGCACATCATTTGGCTCCTGATGAGACATTTGTTTGGATGAACTCAGCTATGTTTAGCTTATGTGTTTTTTACTTTGTGTGTGTGTGTGTGTGTGTGTGTGTGTGTGTGTGTGTGTGTGTGTGTGTGTGTGTGTGTGTGTGTGTGTGTGTTTCAGTGGAGTTCTCTGAATTCTGGCAGAAGAAACCCAAGTCTCTAAACAGTGAGAGGAAGGACGTTTTTATCCCACCTGAACTATCTGGAATTCTCGATGAATTCCCGTCACAAGCTACATGGTAAATGCGTATTTATGGACACACTGTTTGACATTAAAACAAAACGGTTTCTGATTCTTCTTTGCGATTTCAAAAATGCCACTCTGTTTACTCTGGAGAAGCAACCGGCACCTCACCCTTTTACTCAGAGAAACACAACATCCGTTCATTAACGGACCCAGAGATGTTGGCACGTTACCAGGAAACCCTGTAACACTTGAAATATGCTTTGTCTTGTTCATGAGCCATAGTCACTTGATTCTTGTTAAAGAAAAAAGACTTTCTAACAGGCTTTTTCTTGCATCTTTTTTTAGTGCATAGCATAAGAGCTCCTAATGCACGCAAAAAAACTTATCTTTTGGTTCATGCTTGGCATGTGACATAGAAAGAATTTAATCTCCTTTAGCTTTCTACATGCTTGAAAATGTGTATGAGGACCACGGTGGGGAGCAGACTGTGTACTGTGGATCATCTGTGCTCCAGGGTTCAGCTGGGGAAGTGCAGCTCTTTCCCATGCTTTGGGTGGGTGCCCAAAGCTGCGGACAGATAGAAAGGGGATGAAAGGAAAGTGCAATAGAAAAGAGGAAAAGCAATAAAGTAGTGGACAGGAAAGGGAGGACATGAAGGTAGAGGAGAAGCAAGGAGAAGAGAGTAAAATAAATGAAAGGATCAGAGGTTGAAAAAAAGAAGGGAACAGAAAAGACACCGCTAGTGCCTGGTATGCTCACTTGGCAGTTTATTATAGTGCTACATGCTGTTGTACTTCTCCCTTGGTGTTAATAAACCATAAAATCTCATGACACCAGCAGTTATGAGATACAAATTACAGTCCTATGACAATCTTATGCTTTATTTTTGTTATTAAGAGTACCTTCAGAACTTTGGCGCATTCATGATCATTCTTAACAATATATATATTTTTTCTTATTATAAATACAATAAACAGATTGTAGTTGTTTTAATAGAAGTTAAGTGGAAATTCTTCAAGCCTTGATTTCAAACCTGTTTTGAGAACCAAAAGTGATTGTTTTATGTCACGGCTCCAAAATCTTTTGAAGCACCTACTATGTACCAAACTGCTAGAAAAAAACGAATCACTTATCTTTAAACCTTCATTCTGTACGTTATGTTTCATGGAAACTGAGTCATATGGCATCTTTTAGCAGGGAGGCTCAGTATAATTTGGCAGAATCTCAGCAAGGCACATCTGCTACACAGACTCCAATTAAGGTAACTTTATCATATTTGGGTTCCTTTTCAGTTTATTACATAGTTCTTTAATTTTCTTCAGGTTTATTATTACTGAAGTTGTCTGTTTTCATAGCCTAGACAGAATCCCTTTAACAGTAAGCCCTTAGGCGTGGAGTCTTCAAAGAAGACAAATGAAAGCCCAACCGGTGGATCAGGGGAGACACACCTAGCAGCTGCAATGGTGCGACAGACACCTGCGGACACAAACCTAGTTCCTGACAAACAGCAACAAAAGCCAGCGGCAGAGCCACCTGTACCATCTGCAAAACCAACACCGGAGTCAACCCAGACACCTGCTGAGGGTGAGAGTCACTCACTGATCACTCACAGGATTCTGACTTTGTTTATCATAGGTTTACTTCAGCAGACACCATCATAAGGTCGGATTCATTTCAGTTGGGGATGTACTATAGGTGACAAGTTATAACCGACTACATCTTTGCTTTTAATCTAGAACAAATCTTGCAAGCTTTACAGTAAATCTTGTAAGTCTGCCAGTAATAATTCTAAAGTGAAATACTCTCCAATTGCATGAGACTCCCTTAGTTATAGTAATCTTGTTTAAATAGTCCTCATAAAAACCTGATAATAGACATGACCATGTGCCATGATGTACAGAGTTGTTCTGCCTGTCATGTAACGCTGGCATAAACATCCATGCTTATCTGTGTGAACATCTTTAAAACGATATTTTCTAAATCCTATGACTTGAACACAAATTGCATTACAAAACCTCCCCTAGTAAAATTAGTCCATCTTGATTAATGCTTTAGAGGGAGTCCATCTTCGAACAGATGATTTTTTTGACTTTATATGGTGACCATGATGTTTTCAAATGACAGTATTTTACAGTTAAGTCACAGGATGAAAATAATGACCTTGTTATGTATAATTATGTTCATTCTGATAATAATATCCTTAAATAACTCAGATGTCAGATGTCATTAGAGCATTGTTAGACATGGTTATATTGTCCACTGTGAGCCAAAGACAAAACATATATACTCTCCTGTACATAATGAATGTGTTGTGTGTTTACTGGAGTCAACGACGTGAAGATCAGGCGTTTTCCTTGCACACACAGTAAGTCTGATTGACCGATCCCCATTCAGTGCAGCGTGTGATTCCTGCTTGAGCTTTTGATGTTGGCTTTTTAACTCGAGCATGCTCTTTTACGCTATGCATGATGTGTTTCTACCGTGCCATGCAAACGTAACTCATAACCACAAATCGAGAAAGAATCTTGCAGTGAAAGTTTCATTTGTCTTCTAAAAAGGTGATCTGTAGTAATAGCTTATTTGCAAGTGTGAGGGGAAAAAATCGGATTGCCTGAAATGCTCCAGAGAGGTTGTCCCTGTTGATGTTTTTGAGATTAGGGGGCCAGTGAAAGTTGCCCCCCTAATCTCGAGTAGTGAAGGGATTATATAGAGAGACATGTAGTCCTGCACTAGAGCTCTAAGCTGCCATGCATGACCAGGCTGTACAGCATAGTACACTAATGGAATGTTTAGCTGATAATATCAGGCCAAAGTTTCCCAGGGCTGCTGGTATCATTATAAAAACAATATTCCGTTTTTTTCTGAGGAAAGTCTGAACAGTAGATTGGGTGCTTACTGAGGGACTATTAGCAAAATGTTTTTCTACAGTCCTCGTTGGATAAAGAAATGCTCTAGCGCTTTTCAACCTAGTCTACATTTTGTATCTGTAATATACAGTCATTTATGATTCATGTCGGTTTCCCTGTACCCAGAATTTTACTTAAAATACTTGTCATAGAGGCTAGTGGGAAAGTGCCTCAACCAGTGGGAAGACGTTTCTGCACCTTCCCCATGGCTTCTATTTTGAATATATTTTGAGATGTAGTTTTCCATTCTTATACTAAAAAAAGGAAAAGTGTAAAATGGTCCATAGTAGCTGACCGCACACAACAGATGTGGAGAACCAAGAACAGAGAAACAAACTTTAATTTTTTGGAAGATGGTATTATATGACCTCAGAATGCAGCCCTGTTAACCAGTCGGCTAAAACTTCACCTTATGCCTCATTGTTTTTGTCATTGTTGTCATTTTCTTCATTTGGTTGTGCTGTTGTGCACAGTTATCAGAATGAATTCAATAATACTTTGAATTCATTTGCGATTGCCATGTGCTTTTTAATTTATTTTCCGTTTGTCTTGGTTTATTGTCCACCCTTTGTTGTTTCCATTTTTTTTTTTCCAGAGTTACCACCATCAACTGAAAGCCCTATACCCTCTAATATTAACCAAAACACAGACTCCCCCAGACCACAGACAAAAAAAGAACTGCTGCTCTATTCCTCTCATGACTTTGTGCTGGACACCAACAGTGACCCTGTCACTGGACAGGACATGTCCCCGACCCCACGAGGCATTCTGAAGCACAGCGGTTCCAGCTGTAGCTTCACTGACTCCATTTCGCTTCAAAACAGCTTCAGCAGCCAGCGCAACTTTCTACTTAGCCCAGAAAGCTCTGATAGCTCCCATAGCCCCCCTCTGTCCCCCAGCTCAGAATGGTCCTCTCCTGGGTGTGTAGATAGAAAGCAGGTACGCTTCTCCCCTGTCATCCTGACCAGAGGCGCGGGGTTGCCAGAGGGTCCGGATGACCGAGAACATGGAGAGCAAGACCTGCTGGACCAGGACTGCAGTCCTCCCTCTGATCAGGAGGGGGGGCCAAACACAATTGAATCCACAAACGAAAGCGATCTGCCGCTGAGCCCCTGTGTGTGCAAAGAGAAAGACCTAGGGGACACAGACTCAGAGCCACTTATCAGTGCCCAGTCCTCTCTAATAACAACTGAGGCTGAGTCATCCCTTCCTGAGCTCATCACTTTGTGCAATGAGAAAGTAGGTGAGTTCCATGGTCGTGAAAACTGGAATGACGGCAATGAACAAAAGACAAGCACCATCCAGACAACCTTTGGTAAGACTTTAGACGTCAAGACAAATCACTCTCTGGATATGTATCAAGATCAATAAATCAATCAACCTCCAAATGCATCAAAAGTAAATAACAACAAAACCAGAAAAATTCAAATAAATGCGAGAAAGCTAAATTTCCATTCAAAATCAGTTATTGTCCGTTTTTACTTTTTGGCTCGTTTTTCATTTATCTAACAGTTTATTCTCGCGAAATCCATACTAACTGCTTACCTGTGCATGTAACACACATACATGCATGGCATTGCTCATGCATGTATGAAGGCGAACCTTACAAATGGTGATTGGTGAATTGGTACTACAAGGGTTGTGTATCTGTTTCGGGGTTCTACAACTGAGCTAAAATGTTTGCAAATGTTTCCTTTCTGCTTACACTATTCAGTTACTCAATTACTGATCCAGCAATGTAAAGATTTAAAGTCAGGTGTCATTTATGATGCACCTCAGGAAAGAAGTATTTATCCAGGATAATTTATCCTTTAAAGCCCATAATGACTTAGTTTAAACCAGTGTTGTCCAATCCTGGTCCTGGACCATCCTACTGAGTTTACCTCTAACCCTGACCAAGCCTTCTTGATCTAAATAATGAAGGCCTTCAGTGATTCAGGAGTATTAGTTCTGAGCTGTCCAGGGTTGTAGATCACTAGGATTGGGCACCCCTGGTCTAAACAGTGCAATTCCTGATCCTGGAGTAGCGCTTTAAGCATAGCATACTTTTTTTTGTTTTCTTTCTGACGTTTTTGAGTGTGTGTATGTGTTCTGCAGACGGTCAAGACCATGCTGGGCCTCCTTCCTCGCAGGTGTCTGAGCCCCCTGCGTCTCTCATGGAGCAAGGTAAGGCCATTCACCTTAGCCCAGAGGGCCAGGCCCATACGCTAACAGAGGAGGAGGGCAACTCCATTGCTAAAGTGCTTCAGTGGGTTGGACGGGTTTCCAAAGACAGCAACAAAGTGAAGGAAACACCTCGTTCTCCAGGGGAGGAGAGCAAAGAGGTCCCTGAGAGCCCCTGCGTCCCTCTAGATGCAGAAAGTACGTCTATGCAAGAAGAGATTAAGGCAAAGCCATTACCGAAACCCAGGAAGGGACTGCTTGCACTGTTTTCAAGAACAGAGGCAAAAGGAGAAAGTCCTGAAAATGTCCCAGCTAAAGATGTGGTGTGCCACCCAGTTGATGAAAAAGACAACTTCTTTTCTGAATGCCAAGCACATCACATATCTACAGTTTGCGAGGGTGAGGACATTTTAGATGTGCAAAATCCTTCTAACCTGAATGTTGCTACAGAGCAACGTGAGGCAAGTATAGTTCCTAAGACAGGAGATGCTACTTTAGACAGTGTAGATGATGATGACACCGAAACGAATCAAGGTGACCAAGACCAAGGTGAAAAATCGCCAAGTCGACTTGCAAGCCTGAAATCATTCTGGGAGCGTGGAAACAAAGGACCAAAGATCCTGAGCATCAAAAAATGTGCAGATATAAATCAAAGTGAGATGCCTCAGTTAAATGAAGGCCAAGAACTGCTCAGCGTTAACATTAGCCCGTCAAAAGCAAAAACATTTTTTGAGAACAATAATTATCCAGAAGGTATGTCCTGCACATATGAGGGTTCTCTGGAATTACCTAAGCATATCAGACATGATGCTGATTCATCTGCTACACCATCTTGCTTTGAGAAATCAACAGCTTTTGAAACTGTTCAGAAGCCAACGGAGCACAAACCTAAAACTGAAAGCAAATCTGAGGAGTCACAGAGCTCACCAGTAAAACAAAAGGAACAGAAAGAGGAAACTGAGGCATACACATTAGATGAAATTCCTCCTGTGCCATCAGCCCAAAAGACCCTCACTCCACAGGATACTGAGCCTGCCACAATTAGCAAAATCAAGTCCTTCTGGGAGAAAGAAAAGAGTGGCCCTAAGATAAATATCAGCACTCCTGAGAGTGAACCAAGTGTTGGGGTTGTAACATCCTCAAGAAATCACTCCACAGATGTCGGTGTGTCTCCACTGGATGTGAGTTCCAACACCCCAAGTCCAGTGGCAGGCCCGGAGAGAAGGAAGTCCTCATTGACCAGAGAGGCTGGAATGATCATGCTCTCATTGAAGGAAAAGATAGAAAAGAGTCAGCGGAAGCAAAGTCCCAGCAAAGCCCTTGTTAAAATTCCTCAAGATGACACAGATACGATGTCTCACAGACCCTACCACAAAGGCAAGAAGCTAAGTCCAAGATCATTCCATAGCTCAGGTATTCTGGACTGTAACCACCAGCCTGCAGATGGCGACCTAATGAATGTCCCAGCTCAGTCCAAAACACCTAGCCCAAGACACCAGCCTAAGGTGCCACCGAGAGATTTATATCCAGCCAAAGAGTCTAAAAAGACTGGGTCCCCGCTGAGAGCCTTTACTATAAATATAAACCCACCTGAAGGACGGGCAGCAGAATGTGTAGAAGACACATTCCGAAGCAGAACTGTATGTTCAGCTGGACAGTCACACACAGACAAATCATATCTTATCAGTGATGAAAAGGATCTTGCTGAGCATCCTGAGCAGCATCTCAGGATCATGTCCCAACAGTCTCCGTCGTCTTTTGAGAGTTTCAAGTGTTCTGAAATCAGCATAGGTAACATTGGTGGAAAACAGATCGGTCCAGTCCACTCCTCACCTAAATCTCAAGGTCAAGCCTCAGCCAAGATTGCCTCTCCCGAGCACCACAGAAGGAAATCTGATGAAGGTACAGATGGAGGACTAATAATGCTTAAAGAGCGTAAACGTTTGGGGGACTTGCAGTCAAATATCCATCTAGCTAGGTCTTATATTCCTCTGAGTTATCAGCATTACCTGGGCCTGCCTAAGTCCACTGACCAATCAGAATGCTCTGATCAGAAAGGCAGGCAGGAGTGGTTAGAGGTGGGTGAAGGTTCTGAACAGGTGTCCCAGGGCAGGGTGAGCAACAAGAGCTCTCCCTCTCTATGCTCCCAGCCTGAGTCGGAGGATATCACCTTTGACTCCTCCAGGAGCGGCTCACCTGAAGCATGGTCTCAGTCTTGGACAAGTTCAGCCTGTGAGCTTTTCTTTACTTGGTCCAGTCTCGATTCATTAGAACAGAGTTGATTAACATGTGTGTTCTAACAACATTCTGATTTTAGTAGAAGCAGGGTTTACAACATGAAATCATTAATTCAGGATTTTGTGAGATTTGGACAGACTTCTTTGCCCAAGGCTGTTGATTAACCTTAAACATTGTAGACCTGACCTTGTGGCCTGTGCGCCCTGACAGTTGTCACGTACAGATAAGGTAGAAACAGATTTGTTTCTTCAGGAGTTTTCATTATTCTGCCCTCTTTAATTTACCGATTCCTTCATACACATTTGCAAAACCTTGCTTCTACATTACCAGCGTCTCTCTAACTTTGTCTGTGCTTGTGTGAAGAAATCAACTAAAACAAGAAAATAACGGTTTTGTTTTCTAAATGAAAGTATTTTACTCCCCCATGCATTCAGTACATCGCCATGACCAGCATAGTCAGTAACTAAGACGAATTGTAATACATGTATTAAATTAGTTCCGCACATTCAAATTACTTTTCAATAAATTTTTTAGTTGAAGTAAAATGAGTTATTTTAACTTGATTGTTTTGTAAACCATTTACTTACAATATAACCGATGAATCGGTTTCCCAGAATTCAACCAATACTTACAAGAGCTTTCTCTTTTTAATTTCTAGGGTAGATTTCAATAGTTAATAAATTTAGCAGTTAAATTGAACTTAACTGATGCAGTGTTCAGAGAATAATTTGACATGCATTTTAATAGGTGGCAGCGCAGAGCCCAGCCCAGTAAAAAAAGCTGTGGAGCGAGCGAATATCAGACCCATGTCTATCTCCAAAAGCTTAGAGAACCTGGCAACTGTGTCTTCACGTGAGTACCTTGATGCCGTGGGATTTGCCCTGATTTTGTTTCATGCATTTAAATGACTATATAATACTGTGTGATATCAGAAAACTTTCTTTTAGCAACCTGAGCTGTATTTTAAATTAAATTGACATTTAAACTATTGAACATTTGTAAATGGTTGTTACCTTATATCAATCTTACAGCAATCCCATAAATAGAAATAGTAGATTTATTGACTATATTTAATTTTACCAGCCAATATATGTACTGTTTTGCCGTTCAGAGCCGTGTCTGTGTGTTCAAAACTGTATTATCAGCTTTTTATGCTGTAGTTAATTTCATATTACTATTATTTATTTTATTTTTTTTTAAAACTCTGTCAACCAAAACCAAGCAGAAGAAAGATGGAAAACTGAAGCAAAGAGTGACATAATGCTGAGTGTGGAAGATGGTAAATATCTAGCTCTCGTTCATTTTTATTAGGTTTGTCTTGTGATGTCTGTTTCTCCTTTCAGAGCATTCTCATGGCAAACCTTGACACTTTGGGACCTAAAGCATCTGGAGCTGCAACTTTGCTGATAGTAGATCCGGACATCATCTGTATTTACTAATCCTCTTAGAGTAATAGTCAGCTTCTGCATTTCAGTAATGTATCATAGTCATTGGCCTGAAAGCCAGAACCTAACACAGACTGTCCTGCTTATACTAAGATTGTTAAAAACTATAAATCTGTCATCATTCTGTTCACTGTGTCTGATGTTCTCTGACCAGTGTCTGCAGCCCCACACATCTCCATGTCCTCTGTCTCAGACCCAGAGCAGATGAAGTTGCTGAGTTTGTCTGTGCCTGCCTTCATACAGCAGCAGGTAAAAGTCATCTGATTCATTACCTGTCTGGTGCATTCTGTTGTGAAAGAGATGCAAACTGTTGATTATATGCTGTGGAACTAACAAACAGAGATGCATCTTAAATTTCATAGAACTTAGTTCTTCTCCACATATTGCCACTGTTGTAACAAAACCTCCTATTCTGAAATGAAACCTTTATAGTACAAGGAAAATATCTTTAATGTACGCTTAGTTAGCGTGATTTCATTCCTTTTCTATAGGTTATTATAATGTGAGAGAGTGGTTTTCAAATGGTGTTTGAAAATTGAAAAAAATGAATGTAGGGGGGTTTGATATGGCAGTAACAAAATGTTTGATAAATCTGGTAAACAGACTTTTTGTATCACTGTTTTAGATACAAAGTTATATGTAATCATAATCGAATGCAGGTGTACAGTCTAGCAATACATATGTTTAGTCATACTTACGTGTTTAATGAAGATACTTACATGTCTGTAACACCAAAACACGTTATGTTGCTCTTTCACGTTCACCCAGGAATTTCTTGGCAACATCACTGGCAGCATGTGCATGCAGTTGTGTTTTACCCTGTGTGTTGCTCAGGTCCATGCTCCTTTGTCTTATAGAGAAATGGCCAAGAAAGTGACCGTGCCTCAGTGAACAGTTTCTACTCTGAAAGACAGAGGAAAGGCAGCACAAACACTAACATTAGCACCTCCTCTGGCCTCGCCTCCATGTCTTCTGTATGTGCCAACCATCGCTAACATGTGCAATAAGCTAATTAACTCTGCTGTCTAATTGTGTTATGCATGTTATAATATATTTGATTTGCCCTTGATTCACAACTGTCCTGCTTTGTGATTGGCTCAGTGAATAAAACAGCTGCTTGTGTTGGATTTGAAAGGTCAGTGGCAGCGCGATGAGCATATATGGCACTGACTTTGGCAATGTGGAGGTGAAAGGGACCATCCAGTTTGCCATTAACTATGTGCAAAAGCTGGGAGAGTTCCACATCTTTATCATCCAGTGTAAAGACCTGGCAGTGGCGGAGCCCAAGAGGAACCGTTCTGACCCGTGAGTGTTTCAGTATTTATATTATAATAACAGGTTGTTAATGTTACAGAGGCCTAAAGAATGTGGTGTTTTGACACTGAATATTTGAGCTTCTCTGACAGGGAGCCAGCTGAAGCACTGTGGCTCCTGGATTATTCTCACTCTGTCTTAATACATCCATCTTCTAAAGCAGTACTGTATTTGCAGGGGATCCTCCAAAAACACATTCATGTTTTGATAACTTCATGCTTTGATGTAATCATTCACCATAATCCTGCAGTGCTCCATTATTACTCAGTGCCAGTAATTTTCCAATTTTTTGGGTTCATGATGAGAAGGAATCAGTAGTCTCATGTAGACAAGGCAATACATTAAATTTCAGGATTTAATAAAGTATCAGAGCCAGTATATGAGGTACACTATATTGCCAAAAGTATTTGCTCACGTGCCTTTACACGCATATGAGTTTAAGTGACATCCCATTCTTAATCCATAGGGTTTAATATGACGTCGGCCCACCCTTTGCAGCTATAACAGCTTCAACTCTTCTGGACAAGCTCTCCACACGGTTAAGGAGTGTGTTTATGGGAATTTTCGACCATTCTTCCAGAAGCGCATTTGTGAAGTCAGACACTGATGTTGGACGAGAAGGCCTGGCTCGCAGTTTCCGCTCTAATTCATCCCAAAGGTCTTCTATCGGGTTGAGGTCAGGACTCTGTGCAGGCCAGTCAAGTTCTTCCACACCAAACTTGCTTATACATGTCTTTCACGACTGGACTTGTTGCACAGGTGGCATCCTATCACGGTACCACTCTGGAATTCACTGAGCTCGGTCTGCTCAGTAGAAGCGGTCTGCATGCCTAGGTGCTTGAAGTTATACACCTATGGCCATGGAAGTGATTGGAACACCTGAATGTAATTATTTCGATGGGTGAGTGAATACTTTTGGCAATATAGTGTATTTAAATGTGTTGGTTTTGTGACATTACAAAAAACTATGATCTGAAAACAAGGTAATTTTCCATATATGGGCTGTATGTATGGGAGGAATAAATATATCATTTAAAACATTTACAGCCTAAAAGGCTTTTTAATTCCAGTAAAGTGATGAAATGGGACCTTTAGTATCTTAAAAGTCATCGCAGTCACAATTATGTAGCAGTGAAATTCCAATACTGATATTCTGTCCATATTGTGTGTGTGTGTATGTGTAAAACTCACCTTGCTCTGTTTGCGGTCCAGGTAAAACTGATGTTGGCTGATGGCCATGACCCAGATGGTTTTGATCAGAGAGTGACTGGCGTACCAGGTGTGTATCACCAAACCCGTCTGACCAAATGTACGCTTAGTGACTGCTCGCCTGGAAACACACACACACACACACACACACACACACACACACACACACACACACA
>JBBJLS010000036.1:7048323-7066251 GCA_037577275.1 Bryconaethiops microstoma
CACAAATGTTTGTAGAAGCGGTCTGCATGCCTAGGTGCTTGAAGTTATACACCTGTGGCCATGGAAGTGATTGGAACTGAATTTGAATTTAATTATTTTGATGGGTGAGTGAAAACGTTTGGCAGTATAGTGTATATGACTTGAGGAATGTTGATTGAAGGATGGGATACTGATATGCATGCTGATGTGGTCCAGATATACTAATCTAGTGATTCATACTTTTATTCCTGTGGTTTAGGTATGTTAAATGTTACCTTTTGCCAGACAAAGCAAAGCTGGGTAAGAGGAAAACATCAGTGAAGAAAAAGACTCTGAATCCAACCTACAATGAAATCTTACGGGTATGAACTGTATTTAACAGCTGCTGCAGCTGCTTAAACCATTTTCGTGTTGGTTACCTGTATATTAATACTGCGAAATCAAACGTTCATTTCATGCAGTTTAAAATACCCTTGGAGAGCCTCAAAACCCACACTTTAAACCTCTCAGTGTGGCATAATGACACATTTGGACGGAACAGTTTTCTTGGGGAGGTGGACATGGATCTGTCTGAGTGGGACATTAACAACACACAAATGATGAACTATTCACTGAAAGGAAGGGTAAGGATTTGTTAAACATTAAACATCCAATTATAAAGGACTACATTTCTTGTATTCTGATCTGGGATCATATTTCACCTCTATGAAAATACAGTGTACAAAAATGGAACCATCCATTAAAAGGCTCATTGGTTAAGGAAAATGGTTCTCCTGTGGTATAACTCCAAAAATCCCTTTATGGCACCTTTGTTTTTAAGATTATGTCATTGAGTGTAGCTCTCTGATGAGCTTGTTTGTATTTTACTCTTAGGTTCCTGCACAATTAAGTCCAAAGCGTGTTAACCACTGCTTAGAAATGAACGGAGAGATGAGCGTGGCCTTGCGTTTCCTTCAGCAGACCTCTGAGAGTAAGTAATCAATCTTTAATGTGTGCACAAATGCAGTGGAAACACAACAGGGCTGCACAATTCGTGATCATATGACAGTCACATTTGTCACAAATCATTTTTTTGGCTTAAAATTGAGTTCACGACTCTCAATAACAGTTCTTCAACATCACAATATGTATATTTACTGAATTCTTACACAGTAAAATCTGCAACCAGTTCATAAATACAGCTGTCTGCAGGCCCCCCTGGTCATATTATATTTTATTTTCTGTAAAATAAGTACACAACCTCTACAACAGATTTCTGCACAATTTAGTGCACATTTACCGATCATGTGCTGTATGTAAAGTAAAAAACATACTTTTTTTTTTTTGGCCTGTGCAAAAGTTATAACACATTTTAAAGATTGTTTAATTTTTCCAGTATGTTCAATTCAGCAAATGCCTTGTAGCCTACACTGTATAATAAAGATTCACTCATACATTGTGTGTACGTGTGTTTAAAATACTCAATGCTGTGGCTGTTACATTGTCAAAATGCTTTGATGAGACACCATTAGCATAAATGCAAGTGGAATGAGGTGAATGGGTGTTTGGGTGGCATGTATGAAAAACTTCGTAGTCATTACTAAAGAATATACCTATATCTTTGCATTATGCTAGCTTAATTCATCTATTTGAAGTTAAATTAATGTATGTTCTGTGTTAAAGCATAAATCACAAATGAATACCAAAGGCTTGTTTTATACCAAAAGCCACACGATATAACATCAAAGTAGATAATGAGCGACAAATTCTATAGGAGTATTTTGTGCATGCTTCTCATGGCGTGCAGGTCACTGCAAACAGCAAAAATTAGACTTGAAGTTTTGACCAAGCCAAGCGCACATTTATTCTGTATTTGTTCACAAAGCATTCAATGCAGAAAACGTGCCACAAATACCTAGTTTAAATAGCCACATTAACAACACTGGGTGTTTTGAAAGTGGCAGCAGGGTGATGCAAAACCAGCACTGATCTATACTTCTTAGATCTTTACTTAGCTATGCTATTTTTGGAAAAATATTCAGTTATGGCAGTAATATTTCCATCATGGTTGCCACGCTAGTGTTGTGGTGCCGCGGTGAGTGTCTCAGCCCAACTAAAATTTGCTAAATCAATGCTGCCTTAAATTAACATCACTTTGTAGCACAATCCCACTTTTAATGTTTTTGTTTTGTCTTGTCAACCAGATAAGGTCAAATTGTGCGATCATGATTTTGTGGTTGTAGGTAAAAAGACATCCCAGACTGGTGAGGTACAGATATGGGTGAAGGAATGTAGGAACCTTCCAGGGACCATAGATGCTTTTATCAAATGGTATGTAAATCTGAAAAAAGCTGTGACTGGTTGTTTGTACTGCCTTTTTAATTTGTCCACAAGCGTGTCTTCTCTTTGGGGAGAGATCATCTTATTATGTAAACATTTCAGGATTTTTCATACCATGGATATTTGCATACTCTACTGTTTTTTATTTTGTTTGTTTGTTTGTTTTCAGCACAGTGCTCCCAGACACGGCTCGGAAAAGCCGACAGAAGACTCGAGTGGTGAAGAGGACAACAAACCCGGTGTTTAACCACACCATGGTGTGTGACGGCTTCAGATCTGAGGACCTGAGAGAAGCCTGTGTGGAGCTCACTGTGTGGGATCATGACCGGCTCAGTAATCACTTTATAGGTGGCACGAGGCTCGGCCTTGGAGCAGGTGGGACATACAGCCGTCTAACCTTGCTGGAGATTTACAGTTAGAATTAATCGTAGAAATTTTTTTTTTTTTTTTTTTTTTTAAATAAATCAGTCTCAAATCACCAGATTTAAAAATAAAGAACCCTTGATCTCCATATAAGATCTTGTAGCTTTGGTCTGTAGCACATCTAATGGGCATTACAAAATAGAAATAGAGATTACATTGTTTCCTAATAATATAATCTAATAAAATATCTCATCTAGGAGAATGTTGGTTCCTTGTGTGTAAAATATTGTGACACTGTGTAACTGGCAGAAAGCAATAAGAGGTAAATATTGAGGAGTGAGAACCCCCTGCTGTGAAAACAACCCACACCTGCCCATAAACGTCGAGATATATTAATATGGCCCACACTGCTGCAACCATCCTGAAATAAAAATCATCTATAATGGCCACAAAAAATAGTATTTAAACACAGTAAAAACATTGTACATAATTGTAATCATGGACATGCATACTCACGTACAAAGATTTTTTTTTCTTTCCGGTTTTGTAAATCCCACACCTTTCCATCATACAGATGTATTTCCTTTATGTTACTGAAGAACAAAAATGCGTAGAGACCAAAACTGGAGACAGAAATTGCATTTAATTGCTTCTGTGAGAAGAGGTTAAACACGTATAAGTCCTTTAATACTTACATTGCAGTAAAGTTTTGGTATTTAGATATTTTTGTTATAGTAATCATTAAATCTGAGCCATTAAATCTGTAAAACAATATCAAACCACAGCTAAATCTCAAATGTACAGTACTGTGCAAAAGTCTTAGGCACCTGGGAAAATTATACTTAAAACCTGTTTATTACTGGACAGTCGTGTTAAGTTAGTGTTAAAACATTAATATTACAATAAATACAATTAACATTATTACAGTAAAGAGTGGTTTTATGTGTGGCAAAGTGTTCTCCTAACCATTTCCAGACCTCTTTCCTCATGGAAGTTCAATATTCATTTTAGCTACAATCAAATACCTGGTTTGGCTGGCTTTACTTCATTAGATTAAATTCGGTGCTGCTTATCATTTATAGTACTGGAAAGAGCACATTTATTGAGAATGTTCTTCACATGGATTGATCCTTCGGGGAATTCTATTATTGTCATTTTCCAGGAACAAGTTATGGTGCTGAGGTGGACTGGATGGACTCAACCCCGGCTGAAGCTTCGCTGTGGACGAGAATGATGGAATCACAAAATGAATGGGTGGAAGATGTAGTACCTTTGAGGATGCTGATAATGGCAAGGACAATGTCCAAATAGTAATGGGCATTAAAAAACGATAATAAGAACAGACTGAATTTGAGGATAAACATAGCCTAATTGGGGATAAAGTTAAATATTAACACTGGATAAGGAAACAGGATCTGCAAACATGTATATGTCATTCTTGTAAAATAAATACATTTTCTGTATTTTCTGCCAAGTTATGGGATTGTTATGTTTGAAGTGTTAATAAATGTGTAGATGATGGTTCTGTATGTTAAAAATAACACAAGAGTGGCTTCAACAAGTGGAGCAGTTTATAAAGTCTGGGTTCGATTTTCGGTAATCTGAATAAATCAATTAGGGGGAATGCACAGGGGGATGTTGTGCAAAGGGTAATTTTATAAATAAATCATTGTAATAAATGTTGAAGCACCCAAAAAAATAAAATGCTGTTTGTTGGTAATACCATTCAATAAACATTTTAAAACAATGAAGGAATAGGGTGACCGTATGTTTCTTACATGTGGTTTAAACAGGGACATTTAAAAAAAACAAAACAGTTGTATGTTAGATAAATTGGTTGAACTGATTCCTGATTCGCAATTAATATGATTTGCAGCTGTGTGATGATTAATACACTATATGGACAAAGGTATTGGGACAAACCTGTTTTCCAAGGTTTGGGGACTAGGCCCCTTACTTCCCGTGAAGTACAGTGTTAATGTTTCCGCGTATCAAGACATTTCGGACAACGCCATGTTCACAATAGGGAAGAACCTTTTCTATTCCAGCATCTCTGTGCCTGAGTACACAAAGCAGGCTCCATTAAGACATGGTTGGTAGAGTTCAGTGTGGAAGAACTTGACCGGCCTGCACAGAGCCCTGACCTCAAGACCAACCAACACCTTTGGGATGAACTAGAATGGAGATTGCTTTGAGTCATGCCTTCTTGTCCAACGTCAGTGCCTGACCTCTGAATAAATGGGCACCAGTTCCCACAGAAGCACTCCACAATCTTGTGGAAAGCCTTCTAAGAAGGGTGGAAACTGTTATAGCTGCTAAATGAGGGCCAAGGTCCATATTAAAGTCTATGTATTTGAGAGCAATGTCATTAAAGTCCCTGTTGGTGTGAAGGTCTGGCGTCCCAATACTTTTGTCCATGTTGTGTATCTCTGTTGACGAGCAGTTGAAATCCCGCGAGAACTGGAGTCGCGCTATTTTAGACGAGAAGCCTGAACGTTCGTCCTACGTTGGGTCAGTGAAGTTGCTGCAGGTCGTGACGAGCTTCTGCTGCTAAAAAAAACAACTTGAATACAAGCTGAATACTACAATTTCCAAATTTATAAGACAGACGGTAAGTATGACTGAATAGGTGGCGGGTAGTACATTCTCTGTGGCTGAGTTAACTTTATTTTTTGTATTTGTTTAAAAACGCTGCATCATTCTGGTCATGGCGCCAGGCGCGCGGCCTACAAACGCTAAACTGGCTAACTAGCTGAGTGTTTGAAAATATTTTTGGTGGCATTAAATTACATCTTAAATACATCATGCTGAAGCGATACGTATTTTTTTTTTCCGAACTGAATTATAGCATTTTCGGAATCACTTTATATCTGCGTTTTGTAGTTCACCAGCCTTGACTGAGTAAAGCTACTTTGTCTTTGCTAAACAGCTAGTTGGCTGTTCACTGATATAATACGAGGACTTTTTTTAGTCTCAAAAGTGGGAAATTTACATTGTTACGGCAGCATAAACAATATAATAAAAGCTACACAGCAATGTAATATAAAAGTGGCACTTATAGTCCATACATGAACATAGCACAGCATACAGTGTGAACAAAGTGAAATTATTTCTCTGTATTTAAGTGAAGTAGTGGGCAGCCCAGGGAGCATAGTGTGGGGACGGCACCTTGCTCAAATGTACCTCTGTGGTGCCATTGGCAGTCCTGGGATTCAAACTTGCGAACTCCCTAGCCACCAGCTGCCCTATACAGTTAAACAAATGTATAAATTATTGCATCATTAGAGTAGTTGATGCATAGGGATTAACAATTTGATGACAAAAGAGAGGCAGTATTTGGATGTATCTCACACTGAGGCCTCATAAGTTAGTCTAGGGACTTAAAACATAAACCACTCTTGCCTAAGCCCTTTTAGATACATATTGCTGTCTTAATGTATGATTGTCAACACAATTCTTTGACCTGGATGACTAAAACAATCTGGGATTCTTTTCTGTAACATACTGTGATGATGTGGTTTGAAGTACTATGAGTAGTCTTTAAATGTAATTCTTGTTTCATTTTCATACAGGTCATCTAAATCCTACTGCAAAGAAGGGCAAATACTGACCAGACATTCAGTAGCTGCCATGATCACCAGAAAAAGAGCAAGAGTCATCAGTAACGGCAAGGACGCCATGCATTCAAGCCCTTTGCAGGCCATTGACCAGGCTTCTGAAAGTGGAGTGACTGATCAAACATCTCCAGAAAGTGATTCAAACGAGTGGGGGCTTGAAGACCTGTTTGACTCTGATTTCAACTGGGATTTAGACGACAGCACCTTTACACCTTTCCTAGACGTCGGAATGCAAGACCCAGTTCAAAGCACAGAAGAGAGGCTGGATCAGGCTTCTGATGTGTCCATTCCCCGATCTGTGTCGAGACAGAAACTGCAAGATCTTTCTGGCCGTATCAACAAGAATGCAATGGCAGCGAGAATTAACCGGCTGAAGAAGAAAGAATATATGAATGGTTTAGAGCAGCGCGTTGGGTCATTGACATCGGAAAATCAGCTTCTCAAGCAGGAGAACAGCAGCCTGAACAAGAGAGTGGAAGAATTGGAGAATGAGACTAGGTACTTAAGAGCTGTGTTGGCCAATGAGAGCATGTTGGCTCAGCTGTTGTCCAGATTAAGCGGTGTGAACGGCATGAAATTCTCTACCTCGCTTTTCCAGGAGTCCAATGAGAATGACCATGATTATGCCATGCCAAGGAAGAGAGTGAAGGTGGAGGACAAAGGTGCAGCAGGCGGTGTCTGTCTGCACGTGGACAAAGACCACGTCTCTGTGGAATTCTGCACTAAATGTGCAGAGAGTGCAAGCTCTTCTCTTAAAATGTAGGGTCAAGTATCTTACTTTTTCAGCGTTTCCTGAGACTGCACTAAATACATGATGTAATGAACATCGAGGGGACATTACAACAGTAATTGTCAAATGTTGAGAATTAACTGTTTGAATAAGGACTTGAATGGCATGTATATAAAATATACTTTTGATTACAAGTTACTGCTAAACTTGTTGACAGTTTTCTTCTAGGTGCTTGGTCAGCCCTGCAGGATGAGCGGGTCTCAGAACATCATGACTACCTGAATCCATGGTAAGGATCAAGATTTAGAAGACTGCTCAGAAATCACTCTCTCCTGAGATGTTCTGCAGTGCCCTCTGAACTTATAGACTTCTTTTGAAAAAATGGAGAGAGTTTTTGTCAACATTTTGGAACATGCTCTTTTGTTCAGAGGTTGTTAGTTATTTCTTGTCTGATTTAAATGAGAGGGCTGATTAAGTGATTATTGAAACTTGAACCTAATAAAATGTAAATGGGTGATGTTTCACAAAGGGTGTTTATAGACAAAGTAGTAATTTGTGGCGTTGCCCAAGGATAAATTTGGACAATAGTTTGTTCAAATGTTTTGTTGAAAAGAAGCCCTTTTTGAAACGTCACTGTTTTCATGGAGGATGTTTTTCATGTAGCCCCCTTATTTTTCTTTATGCTAAAGTGGATTTGCTGTGTGGAAAAGCTGAAGAATCGGGACCAGCAGCTTGCATCATGGCCTTCTAAATTTAAAAAGGTAGTACGAAGGAGTGTAAGTTAAAGCTTTTACTAGTACTCATTACACTGCTGTTCTGTAGCTCTACACCATTTTTATAGGTGAGTGTTAGTATGTCTTGCCTCATTTATGTGTATCTACTAAACATTGCAGCAAACAGGTTTCATAATGTAACCACTTCAGCTTCATCTTCACAAACTTTGTTTGGGAAAGAAATGTCTGGTATTTTGTAAAATGATGCCTTGTGTATGGAGAATTGTATTTGAAATCCAAAGAATGTTTAGGATATCCGTATCTGGCAATAAATCATATTTTTATTATCCACTCCTTTGAGTAATGTACATTGCTTTACCATATTAACCATTCTTCTTTTCTCTTTTTAAACAGCAGTTTCTTCCTTCTCTGCAAGTGTCTTAAGCGTCCTCTTTTCTAAGTGGATAAAGAGTGGTTATAAGGTCTTTCAACTTGAGGAAATACAAACTCAGTCTTCCATAATGTCACTTTTAATGCCATGTGGGTTAGGGGTCAGGAATATTTTCTTCATAGGGCTGATGTGCCAGGCTCTTGCAAACACTAAAGCACAAGGTCATCACACAATGTAGCATTACTAAAAGTTCAGACCTATTTAGCTCTCTGATGTAATGGTTTCTCACTGCTCTGACGGATTGGTCTGGGGAGCTTTTAGAACATTACTTTTATGATGTATTCCAGCAGACTTTGGTCAGGCTTGTTACCTTAGTAATCACTAAGTAGCAGAAATGCATCATCTCAATAGTATTTGTTAAAACTGAATCCATTGTTTCATTTGTAGGAATGTTAGTGAGCCAACTAGCCACCCCCAAACCAAGATTAGTTTAGAAGAAAGCATTTACATTTACGGCATTTAGCCATATTATAATTATAAAGACTGCTTTATAATTAAAAAAATAAAATACATAAATCAACAGATCACACATTGAGCAGATTACAAAGATGATGGTGAGAGGAAACAATGTTTTAAGATTTAAGTTGTATATAGTGGATTGTCTTATTGCAGACAAAAGGCAATCCTAAGATTTTCACTTGTGGCTGAAGAGTTCACATTACGTAAACATTTCAGTATGGTAATGAATTGCATAATGTTCGTCATTGTTCTGTGGTAGCCCAACATCCCAAATGCTCTTCTGAAATACAACAGCCAGGTCATCAAATGTTGGACAAATTTAAGCAGTTGATATTTAATTTTTTTTTTTTAAAGCATTGTTTCACATTATTTATTTTGTATACACTTACAACTGAAGTACTACTATGTACTGTTAGATAATTGGTTTAATTCATTTTAAAGTCACATTTGGTGTTTGTGTTGATGTGGGCTATAAAAGGTTGGGAACCCCTGTTCTAGATGGTTACAAGAAAACAAGGTATGTAGTGCAGAATGAAGCTTGCATCACAAGGCAAATACAGTGTGAATAGTCATGACAAACTGATGTTAAATTCCACAACGGTGTACATTCTGAAAAGTTTGATAATAGTTTGAGTATGTAGCACTGCACATGAAGATTCAGCCTATCCTTGGACTAAGTTACTTGGGGGTGGTTTCCAAGACAGGAAGGGGTTTTAGTGGTAAAATAGTTTGGTACAATACTAGGCTTAATCCATATTTCTATCAAAAGAGTGGGATCCTAGGTACAAGGGAAAAAGACACATTTTAATATTTAGGTTTTAATGGTGTATGGTGATATCAAAAACAATACACGGTAGATCACAATCTTGAAAGAAAAACATGCACACAAGGTGATTTGTCTGGATGATTAGGAACGGAATAATTCTGTCAAATCTGATGTTCTTGTGACTACCTGTTAAGCCAAGGATTGACCAAGCAGTCCTGAAGCTGTAATATGACTTAGTCATGAAGTTCCTCACTGTCTGAGTTTGGTAATTTGAGCATATTTAGATAAATTTCATAGTGTTTGGTGCTTAAATAAGTACCAAACACAGCCTGCAGCAGCAGTACAGCATACATTCTCCGCACAATAGGTTTGCTCAGATTCTTCCAGAAGCGTAGCATGTTTCCCTTCTCGGGCATTGGAGTGCTGTTGTACCTAAAAGGCAATCAGGGAGCCATATGAACATAAATGTGTCATAAATATGTGACCTATGTCTAAATTGTGCAGGTGCATGATAAATGCATCGTAGTATAGAGGTTTGAGACACCACACACCTGGCTGCAAGCCCAGCGTTGACCGGTAATGCCAACACAATGGGGTACACGCCGCCACCAACTACGCCTACCAAAGCACCTCTGATCACAGCACAAGTCGGACAGTTCAGGTCTCCTGCATTGAGAAGCAAAGTTATAACACTACGTCAGGGATTCGGTGGCTTCATAATATCTAAGATCTTACCTGCTAACAGAGGGTTGCTGACAGTAGCGTTGTATAATGCCACAGTGGTCAAGAAAGGGAGAATGGCCATAGGGAGACTTGAGGAAAACCATCCTTTAGTGACGTTGAGCGCACGTCGAAAAAAACTATTTGCAATTAACCCTGCCAAGCCAGCATTGCCACCTAAATAGATTGGGCCATATGTAAAGAGTTTTCTGTTGGAAGAAAAAGCAACTTGTCCAGAGTTTGTAAAGGGGTATTGTATTGAAAGCCCAGCAAGTCTACAAGTTTTGATATTGGGATTGAAAGAAATGAAAGTAATAAGTAGTACTAAAACAATGACATTTGACATGCAAAAGTCAAATATTAAAAAAATTCAACATGAACTATGTTGGAGCTGTATTGGAGCATGCAAGAATTTTTTTTTAGCAAATGTACTGAATCAGCATGTTTCAGTTTAACTTTAGTCAACCTGTTCCTAGTTGAAATGCATCGAACAACGAAAAAAAAATTAATCTGTACTGCTAACACTCCTACTAGTCTTTTTTCCCCACATGCCACATTACTCACCCCACATATGTTCGATGTGTAATACGAAGACTGGATTATAAGATACAATGGCTTGTCATACATAATGACACATTTCGTGGTTCATACCTGTCAAAGTCTGGTAACCTTTCGAATTTTTGAGCCATCATTTCCATAATGGCTCTTCTGGGCACTAGATGGCCTTGACCGGTGTCTTTCAGCGACATTTTGGTATTCACCCTGTGGAAGAGAAAGAAGAACCTGGTAGCTCAGCTACTTGTGGGTAATTCAGGATTTCCATTCCAGTATATGCATTTATTGGAACAATGCAATCTACAAAAGCAAGGCCACAACCTACAGTAGGGGCAGCTGGTGGCCTAGGGATAAGAGAGTTGCCCCTGCAATCAGAAGGTCGTGGGCTCGAAGCCCAGGGTTTCTAGTGGCACCACTGAGGTACCTTGACCACACACTGCTTCCCGAGCTGCTTACTGTTTCACTTGGTGAATGGGTTAAATGCAGAGAAACTATTTCACACTGTTCACATTGTGTGCCCCAGTGCATGAGTTCAGTGTGGAAGAACTTGACCTCTACCCTATCCGACACCTTTGGGATGAACTGGAACGGAGATTGGGAGCCACACCTTCTCGTCCAACATCAGTGCCTGACCTGATAAATGTTCTACAGAGTGAATGGCCACAAATTCCAACAGAAACCGCAGAATTTTGTGGAAAGCCTTTCAAGAAGAGCGAAAGCTGTTATAGCTGTTAAAGAGGGGGCCAACCCCCGCATATTAAAGCACATATTTGAATGCAAAGTCATTAAAGTCGGAAATGGTCGGACATCCCAATACCTTTGTTCGTATACTGTGTATGACAATACATGACCTACAACAGACACCCATCTACCTGACAACAACACGTGTACTTTCTTCTCAAACGCGACTTGTAACGCGTGTACAAAGCACAACAAATGTATACCACACTGTTTTATCACTTACCTTTCTTATTTTATTCAGAACATGAACGAAAGTCTAGCTTTAAGACACTTTCTACTCAGTATCCCTTTCACCCACACGGACAGGGCGCTGCCATGTTTTACCACATGTTTGTGCGAACCTTCACCTCACGAGAGTCTAGGACGGAGAGGGCGCGTTTGATTGGTTAAATGTGAAGCCAGCGGGTGGAATTAGAGAACGGGATTGGCCGAGGCAACTGTCAGTCACAGTGGGGCGTGTAGTGACCCACCCTCTGGTTGCTAAGGCGAAACTGGTGTTGCTGCTGCTGCTGCTGCTGCTGCTGCTGCACTGAGTCTGCACACAGACAGCCTGGACAGAGATGCCCTGAAGCCAGAGACAGACAACAACACAACAACGGGGACACATGTCAAGTAAACTGTAGTCACCGGACGTCTAAAAAGACTCTCTTTTTCAGACCACTGCTGGGATGGAAGACTGTCATTGGAGTGCAGAGGGCCACGCGTTTTCATGCAGCTAGCTTCAACTTGCAGGTGTAGCTGTTTGCCACGAAGAGCAAGATGCTTTAATAGCTCTATCAAGCCTGATTCTCAGTGAGGGAGATAACGTTAAATGCTCTTTTTTAACTTTGCAGCCACACAATTTTGGTGCTGAAATGAGCCTGGTCTGTCTTTAACCTCACTAAGAATGAAAGCTAGTGAACGTGGAGTGCCTGCAGAGCCTGTAAGTAAAGTCAGCTCTCACACTTTCCTTTTCAGACATATACAGCTCCTGCCTTGATGACGACTCTTAGTTTCTTGTCATTGTTGTTTATTAACAGTTTAGTAGCCAACCACAAACATGTTTTGGTATTTAGGAAAGGTTAGTTGTTGTTACAGTATAAAATTAGTGCCAGAAATAAAACCTTAAAACCCAATGAACTACAACTTGAATAATTCCACCTTTACCAAAAGAGATGTAGTAATACTCTAAGAAGCTGAGGTTTCTTTAGTGCAGCGTAATACTATATTAACTTGTAATTGGCTTGTGTACATTCATTTATTGTAGTAATGTTTCTTTTCAACCTGTCATGCTTGTGTAGTACTTGCCTCAGAAGTAAACTGTCAGAATTTGCCAGACGATTCTGTTAGGAATCCTGTAGAAAGACATACAGACCTTTTTCATAAAGGCTCAGTTTAATAAAATAGAATTATGTAGATCAATGGAAAACCATTAGTAGTAAATAATCCAGAAAAAAAAATCCAAGCAGGCTCTTGCTATAACACAACCAACCGGCATGTACTGATCTCCCTGCGCCTCTAATATTTGTTTGACCCACGACTGGTTTCCATTATAATCCACTCTCAGTGCATTGTCGTGCATGCATGACCGGAGAGCTGATGGACTCTTGCCTGCCTTAAAAATCACAGACATTTACATTCGAGAGTGTAACTCGAGACCTTGTGGATGTTTGATGTTTAGCGAGAACCATCTAATACTGTAAGAATAAATCAATAAAAAATAAAAAAAAAAACCTGAAGGAACTGGGACAGAACCTGACACGTGGATGATACCTGGGAGAATGGCACAATGTCTTTACCAAATACACTCCATTTACATGTTGGAAACGAGATGGACTGCTTTCTTTAAAGCATGCTTCCTTTTCACAGACTGAATCACACATGGGTGGATCGTCCTGCATATCGGATTATGAGTTCCCTTCGTTCAAAGCTGATACTCAGCAGTCCTTGCCTGCTGCTAGAGCCTGAGGTTGCTTTCACAAGCCTTTTCCACTGCTGTTATGACAGCTCCACTGCTTTGGCCTGTTGGATCACAAAGCTATACGCTGGCACTGGAGAGCTAAATGGCCTGTAAGGCACTACTTTAGCAGTTTCACAGGACTTTTTTTGCCCCTAGAGCCCCTCAGATGATGCGGGAACGTTTGTGTGTCGGTCTCTTCACTGGCAGCCCCACACGGATCTAGAGAAGCAAGTATGCCTTTAAGAAAAGGAGGTGAGGAGAAAGGTCCCACATTATTGGGTCTTACTTTTATCTACTTCAAACTTTGTGTTGAGAATAAAAATCAAACTGATGTCCTCACACTTTACAAGACACCAACTGTGGGATATTTAGACTGCAGCTTGTATTTTTGGATAGCTTTTACCCATTGCAGTCATATTTATTGAGCTCGTAATCACATCTGTGTCATACAATTCCGACAGTGAAGCGCATGTAATTATAGACTTCAGTGTAGTTAGTATAAATAGGCTCCAGTATGGACTACACCACTGTGTGTCCTGAGATGATCTCAGATGCTGTAGTTATATTTCAGCTTAACATGCAGCACATTTAAATGCTTGTCAAGTTTCAGTTGTGTAATGTGTTGTGTCTTGTGTATCACAACTGCACTTCTTTAAAAGCTCAAGTCAAGGGGAAGTGTATATTTCCTGACAAGCTCAAAGACATTACTAAAAAAGCCAGAATGTGATTCGGGATGGCAAATATGACAAAAAGCCTGAATTTTAAGCTGTATGAGGTTAACACCAAAAACTAATTGCATCAAAGATGTGATAGGATGCCCTGATATGGGCATTTTGGCCAGTGCCAATCTTTTTTTAATGCACATATCTGCCCATGCTGGCACATAAGCACTTTAAATATTTAGAATTTGGGACAACATCTACCTGACTCAACATTTTCAAGAACTATATTTATTTCTGTCTATTGGTTTGCAATAAAATGAATAAAATTCAAGCCTAGCCCAGCACTACCTGAACGTTCTGCTCTTCTGGAGTCTAATAAATAAAATATTGGTTTGAAATACTGGGCAACTAAACAGTGCTTCTTTGATAACAAACGAATAATAGCATCTCCTCAACATTAACAACAAAACAACTTTGCATTATGCTATGAGTGATAAAAAACTTGACGGAGACAAGAAGGTTGTCAAACCTTTCACAGTGTTTTGTGCCGGCATCATCTGTGTGAAACCAGTGCATGTTTATTATTTTTGCTACTACAATGCTGCAGGAAATAAAGGTGCCAAAAAGGGCTATTGGGAGCGGTGCCATAGAAGAACTGACTTTGGTTACATTACAGTAAAAGATTCTTAAAAAACTATCAAAACTACTGTATTTAAAGGTTCTTTAGGGATCCAAAAATGATTCCTCAATGCGTTGTACATCTGATGCTCTTTCATTTTTACTGTGCAAAGACGCTGACCTATTGTTCCTGTCTTGGCAGATACCACCCGAGCTTTAGGGCTGCTGGAAGACTATTGCTCTAAGCTGAAGAAACCAGAGGAACAGCAGCTCAGAACTGCCATTCTGCGAGTGGTGGGCATATTCAGAAGCAGCCTTTTTCAGGCTCTCATAGGTCAGTCTTTATATTTGTTTGGTAGAGAAGTACATAAACACTCAGAGGTATTTTAGCTTTCAGGAGAAATGGGGTCAGATGTAATGGTCCTGAAGACATGCACTTTGTTCAGAGAAGAAAAAACCTCTCCCATTGATTTTGGTGTGCAGTTCTCACACAGTAGTTTATGTAACAGAAGATGTCTCTGGTTTGTCAGAGTGCATTGTCTAATGAATGTGTTGGTTCTCTTAATGTGTTATTTGCTCTTGTCACGTTTGCTTTGGGCACAGTTAGTTCATAATGAAGCAGTGGGTGCATTCTGCAGGTTTGGGCCTTTCTTCTGTTATTTTTAGCCTTGCTGATGTGGCAGGAGATGGGGTGCCGAGTCTCTGGTCTTTCTCACACGCTTCTCCAAAATCTTTCTCTCGCAGCGCTTTGTCAGGTGTAAAATCACAAAAAGAATGTGGCCTTAGATGTCCAGCGATTACTTTATAGTCCCTTGGTCAGTGTGTTTTTTTTTTTTTTGTCGTATGAAATCCTTCTCTTTTTTTGTCTGTTTTATCCTGTCTTCAAAGTCCTTTGCCGTTTTGTGCTCATTTATTGGTTTATGTTGCTTTCATTGTGAAATTCAAGACTAACGTGCCAGTACCAGTTTCCTAGGTTAAAAACTGAAGTGGTGCCTTACTGTTGGCAATTGCATTTTAGTCCAGGATTAAACTTAAGATTTTAATGTAATATTTTTTTGTTTAATGTATTTGATTGCTTATTGTCAGTGTCTTACTTGGTTAGGTGAAGAGACTGAGTGTAATGTCTAAGGCTGTGTCTTTGTATTGAGGACATAGATACAAGCAATGGACTCTGGTATAATTGTTCAATGAGAAGCCTTGGACAAGAGGACGGTATTTCCATTTCTCTGACAAGCTGCCTCACTCTGTTGTCAGACCCATTTAGATTTTCTAATTGTATGTGACTCACTTCCAGTCCTTATCATGATCTCTGGTCCTGTGCCGAATGAGCTTCAATTTGAACAATTAGAAATGAAACTCGGGTGTGACCGGAATGGCAGTGCCTGCAAGACCCTTCTTATCTAACAGGGTCTTGTGATTGTGGCTAGGTTGCTGCCTCTGTCTCTGGATTATGTTACTCTGTTGGCCTACATGGAAATGATTTAGTGTCTTATATACATCTGTGCCAGTTTTACCATGCAGCCTTTAAAATATGGCTATAGATCTAGCCTGTACGTTTCAAAAGTCTTTCGCAAAGCAAAGAAAATAGCGATTAGGTTAGACGCTAGAGTAGAAGCTGCCGTACTCCTAAAGCATTGTGATGTCAATGGGCTTTAAGGAATATTTAATAGAGGATTATATTTTTGATGTTCTGGTTCATAATGTCTCAGCAGATGTTATATACTAGACGTGCACTGTAACATTGGCTATCATGCTAACTAGCATTTAGGCATGCAAGTGAAAATCAGAACATATTATTTTTGTACTGCATTTTTTTCCACTGCTTCATCTTCTTAGTGTTAACTGATGGTGTTTATACAGTATAAATACAGTGACATGTTAGAGCATGTTACAATGCAGTGCAAGTGTAATATGAGTTGAGAATGTGTTTAAACAGGCACGATTAAACACATTCTATTGGAACATTTCATGAATGACACACCCATTGCTTTCTGTGGTTCATCTGGTGAGTGCAGATGCATGGAGTGCACTGTACTTTGTTCTTTTTGCAATATTATAAAGCAAAAGCCAGTATTGAGATAATATTTAATATATAGGAATCCAGCCCCAATTGATACTGCACCTTTGGTCTATATGAAATGGCCACTTTCTGTTAGAATTCTTTCACAAAGTTTTCATAATATGTATTTTTGGGTTGTCTGTGAATGTATTACCCTTTGGAGGACAATAAATACATCACTTATTGGCTTGCAAGGACAGCCAAAACAAAACATCTGTTACTGTGTAGTTATGAGCAGATACCAATATGATTCAGATATCATAATGTACTGTTAATCATTTTACACTTATTACAGTCATTATTTATTACAGTTGTGTGTTGTAAAATTGATTAAAATAGATAAAAATACAGTATTTCAACTGCAATTTTCCCTCTCATGGGACTAACAAAGGGTTATCATATCTTATGTTCTGTATATACAATGTTTTAGATTTATTGCATATATCTAAAGGACATATGAATTAGCCAGTAAATCCACAACATAATGCTTGATCATAGCATCACAAAAAAAAATTGTCCAGTAGTTTACTGCATCAATCTTACACCAGCACAAAGCATCTGGATATTATGCTTTTGTTATGCTACAGATATTATTGTGGATCCTTGTATAAATCTTTTATTTTAGGAAAATATCTATGCAGAATATTCCTCTCTGCTAAAGGGAGTAGAGAACAGTCCAGCAGGCTGATTTGTTCATATGACCGTCAACTGCATATCCACCCCTTTGTGCCTTTCTAAGTTAACGTGACTCGGTCGGTTAAGAGCGACCTTTAAGGCAGTAGCTTTAGAGCTGTGTTAAAGATTTTCTAGATCTGTCTGACTGTGAGCTCTCACTTATTGATTGTCAATAAAACTCCATTAAACAATAATGGGTCAGTAGTGCTTCCTGAAATAGCAGTAATCATCTTATGAGGCATTACAGGCAGACTAATCTGGTCAGGGTGTGTTCTGATGAAGCCCCATTGCAACTAAAGTGGAGCTTCTGCTAATCCACTTAAGCCATTGACCACTCACACACATACACACACACAAACACACACACACACACACACGCACGACCACACACAAACAAACTGAGCTCATTCAATGACACATGCCTGCAGACTCAATGTCGTACATGTCATGCATACACACACTGAGGCACATACAGATAGTGTTAACTCACACACACACACACACACACACACACACACACACACACACACACACACACACACACACCCCCACACACACACAC
>JBBJLS010000036.1:7082820-7093202 GCA_037577275.1 Bryconaethiops microstoma
TGATGAAAATTACAGGCCTCTCTCATCTTTTTAAGTGGGAGAACTTGCACAATTGGTGGCTGACTAAATACCTTTTTACCCCACAGTATATGCCATTTATTTTAACCTCTCTTCTTTTGACTTGGACTCTAAATGAAATATTACCAGACGTAACATCTGTCGTTTCACACCGTTAATATCACTCCTGTTTAAGACATTCAAATATTGTTCTAAATTTTGAACTGTTATCGTTCTGGATCTTCCTCATGCGTTGAGGATCATTTCTTTTTAAGTGTTCGTGCAAAGATGTCGTGCTGCCATGCCTGGAGATGTCTGTGTTGCAAATATTACACCTCCAAGATTTGTTTGTGCAGTTGAGTTTGTAATGTTCCTGCACTGCTGATCTGCGTCCACATCACGATGAAGATGCCTGATTTGACTTCGCCATGATATAAACATAGCTCTTTGTTATTGCAAATGAAGCACCAGCAACACTTGTTGCAGCCATACAAATTGTAAAGCAATCATGAGAACCTATACTTTTCATTATTTTATTTTTAGTCAGATATTCATGACAGCCCTATTGGGTTTGTTATGTCTTTGGACATTAGTAGTACTTTATGAATATCACAAGATCATCATTATTGTGGAAAATATTGTGACACAAGCCTCACTTCACCCACCCCAAGTGTAACCTTGATGTGTGCTTACAGTACACTGTTGGGCATTTATAAAATTGTGAGGAGTTTGGTAGAGGTTGTGGTCTACATTATGTTGTGTCTCAGCTTTGATAACAGAATAATCTTCTCATTGGGCCCACCTCTGTGATGTTGACCTTGGGTAAACTCTTACTCTGACTGTTTCAGTATCCCAGGCGATTACTGCCCTGCCTAGACCACACACATATCCCAGCATAGGACTTTCAGGCTTAACCCTGTACGCTTCAGAATTATTGGTATGAATTATTGGTATGAATCTTAGTTATTGGTATGAATCTTAGGACGTAAGTGACAATTATATTGCAAATGCAATTGCGATATGCCTTGCGCCAATACACCATGTCACTTAAAGTATTTGATAATTTGTTTTACCTGCTTTTATACATTTCAATTAACAGGAAAGGGTGTTAGCAAGAATCTTGTGTTCTTCTGGAAAATATTTACTCTAGATGTTTGAACATTGCTGTGAGGATTTGATTGCTTTCAGCCTTAAGTTTTAGATGCTCTCATCGCACAGTTAAAATACACACCATGTGAAAGTTCTCATTTACATATTGCAACCTTCTGAGATGTCAGTCTTGTAAAGGCCAATATTATGATGATGATTAAAGATCCAGGGATCCTCTCTTCTGGATTAGGTTAGTTTTGCTTTTGTTGGTGCACCTGTAGAAAGTCCTGTGAATAACTTTCCAGTATCCTCTAAATGGCTGATGTGGCTTGTTTTGCCTGTACAGTTGTAGCAAAACTGGGTTCCTTGTGTTCAAGGCGGAGAAAATGACAGAGTGAAAGCTAACCTTGAAAGCACAACTGACCTACCAGTCCCGCTTCTCGTCTATTCGTTTGTTTGTTCAACTGACAAAATTAGCTCTCCCTGTAAAGTAAAGTGAATGAGCCATAGAGTGAATCAGAACTTTTAATACTGTAAGACATCACCATAAGAAAGGCTAGGTGATTTTTTTCAGTGAGCGATGAACACAGCAGAGATTTAAAACATGTTTAAACTGTGGTGTGCATGTGTGGTACCTGATTCGTGCTTTTCTCCCTTTTCACTGAACATGACTTCATCTTCAGTGGTGTTACAGGCTGAGAGTTTTGGACAGAGGGATGCCAGTCAGTGTTTTTAAGCCTTGATTTACTATATTTCTGTTTTGTTTTTTCTATTCAAACTAAAATTTGGTACTATGATTCCAAAATGTGGGATATTTTACATTATGTTGCCTGGGACTTTGTCTTGCTATTAACTTGAATCAGAAATCAGAATCAGAAAACTTAACTCATCCCGACTGTACAGACACAGAGACACAAAGACGATATAACATATAGTACAATATGAAATACTGTAAAAATACTTAGTACTAAATACACTGTGTTCTGTCCATAGAATAAGAGAGGTGGATATAAATACTATAGATAAATAAGTAATATTAATGCTGCATTTCACTATTTAACACAAACAGTGGTTTGGGGTTGGTGTCCAGGTCTGTTATTGCATGTAATACGGACATACGGACAAGTAGTGGTACCGCACATAACAGTAATATTGCACACAAACTATTGCATAGAAACAGTGACATAGTGACCTAAGTAGTTCTACTGAATAAGCAGTTAACATCTACATAAGGGAAAACAGAAGTTGTTCAGAACGAAGGTGCAGCAGTTAAGAACAACCCATAAATATCAGAATGCTGATATGAGCGTTGTTTGTTTGTTGCTGTATTTTTTTTTTTTTAACTGAAGAGGACTTATTTACTCATGTAGAGTGAGATTGGACGCTTTGTTGATCATTCGTCCTGGTTTAGCCTGTTTCAGTAAGCAGGGCACAAAAGAGCTGCCCTCTGGCTGCTTACATTGTAAGCGGCCTCATGATTTCATGCAGATTAACATGCATCCCTCCATTCCCTCTGATTGTTTCTGGTCTGTCCCTGTCTCTTACATAGTCAGTCAGTAAGCCTTTCAACCAGTATTTTACAGCATCACACAGTGCTGTAGATTGAATTACAATCTGTAGTCTGTATTAGGTGATCTCTGTCCTTGTTTTACTTTGCAGGGGCTGTGGGTTCAGTAATCATGCTTGATTATAGTGATTGATGCAAGGTTGCAGTAATAGAGGTTGTTGAAACCGGTGCAGGGTGCTATGGGTTGCACTAATGGAGTTTAATTAAATTAGCGCAGGTTGCTTTGGGTTCCGTAACAGAGATTGTTTAAATTGGTGTGGGGTGTTGTGGGTTGTGGTAATGGAGGATGGTTAAATTGGCGTGGGATGCTGTGATGGTGGATGGTTAAAGTGATTAGTGCAGGGCTGAGAACAGGCTCAGCTCTGATATCGTAAAGGTATCCCAAAAATCAAGCATTAATTCTCAAAATATACTCAGTTTCTTCTTTTACTTTGATCAGTCAAGTCATGGTTGGTGTCTGAAATGCCTCTTTCATTTTGCACTGGAGATACAAGGCTAATGTAGCTAAAACATAATTAGTACTTATTGGCTTGCAAATTGCAAGCCTAGATCATGGCACAGTCTAGACTAGCGTTCCAGATTCAAGGCACTAAAAGTAAAGAGGAAGAGCAAAGCAGGGAGTAAAACTAAAACAGTGGTAAACAGAGGCCAAAATCTGTGAGATACCTGAATCCTGAGAAATAGCTGAGAAATTATATACAAAATTGAACAAACATCAGTCTGGATAGTCGGGTCATGCCGTGTTCGGCAGTCCTAGTTGAGACCCAGTTTAGGGTTCACGTGCGCGTTTATACAATCCATGGGGATGGCGATGAATAAATGGTTTTCATCATTCCAACCATATTAAGTGCTTCAGCAGATGGAGCATTTGAACTGAAGATCAGCCCGATTTGATGTGTGCATGTATGTGTGTCGACATGGGGACTAAGGTCATTGTCTGAATTGGAGGGAACAGGAGGCCTCTGGGAGGATTAAGAGCTGCTCACATGCTGCTAGCTCAGGCATCTGGCATACACACACACACACACACACACACACACACACACACACACACACACACACACACACACACACACACACACACACAAACACACAGGATTGCACTGCTTCAGTGAGCACACTCCACTCAACATGTCCATGGAGACCAGAGGAGTTTTACTGCACTGTAAGTTAAGTAGAAATTATTTTCCCTTTTTTTTTTTTTTTTTTAAAACTTTGTCTGTGATGGAGAAATGTAACCGGAGTCAGAGGGTGGCATGTAATGGTGCTAGAGCTTCTGTCATTCAGTACTTGTAGAAAAGAGCTGTACTTGTGCTCTTTTTCCCCCCACAGCCGTTGTATCTCCCACGCCTCTCCAAGGGCAGAGGATTTGCATAAATTGAAGTCTGTGGTAGTCACATTTGCTGCTTGTCTCATCTAGTTTGTGTTTGCTCATTGCCAAAATATGTTTTGTTCATTTAGAACATTAGAGTTTCCTCAAAGTCTTGGGTGAAGGGTAATAGCCATGTGTTTACTCTTTGCTGTTGATATGTGAAGCACATCCGGCATGCTGAGGTTTTGGACCAACCAGCCGATTGCGGGCAAAAGCCGCTAGATGGATGTCATTAGGCTGTATTTAAATGCAAATGAAAACTCTCTCTTTCTGTGTCTGCGATGGCTCAGGCTCCTGGCTGCAGACATGCTTATATTGTTGAACGCAGAATAGCTGCTTTGTTCTGCTTCATCTGCAATGTGGTTCTGACCTCCGGGCAGCTTCACCCTCATCTGAACAAAACAAAACCCTCATGCATTTCTAATGCCTTGATTTTATGTAGCATGACTATTTTGTTTCTTGTAGTTTCTTGTGCTCTTGTACTTTTGTAGGCCTGTTCTAAAGGCTCAGTGAAACCCGTAGGTTTAAAATTCATTCATGCCGGTCTACCAGCATCTTGAAGTCTAAGTGTTATTGTAATATCCCTAAGTGTTATTGTAATATATTTTCATATTGTGCAGTGTATTGTTTGTTTGTTATTACTGCATTATACTGCATTATAGTCTCTTTTTATTTTAGGCTAGTTTTGTTAATCTAACAAATACATTAATGAAGGCTGACCTTTAACAATATCATATCAAGTGTGCCAACAACATCCTTTAATGAACCCACATGTTGAGGTACCGTGTCTGCACAGTGTTCTAGAATATTATCCTCCTTACAGACTGTTCTGAAATGTTCTTTCCCATTCACATTGACTGTGACTTTGATTGAATTTATGCTCTTTTTTGCTAATTCTAGCAAAAACAGATATTTAAAAATCTAGCACAAGCAGTGCATTTTACCTGTTAAAATGTATCGAACTTCAGAAAAGAGAAATTATCATGTATTGTGAATTGTGCAAATGCCATGAAGTATTGTGATATTCTATTTTGAATCAAATATTCTCACAAGGTTGCTGCTACATGTGTTTAGTAAATTGAAAATATCACTTCTATTTAGTGCAGTATTTGTAGGAGATGAGGGATCTTTTTGGGTCACAGATCTAGAATGTTCTCTGTCCTCAGTGTTCTAGAAAGCTGTTCTTAATCCACACTGTCCTAGAATGTTCTACTCCATTCACACTGGTTCATCACGTCGTTTCCAAACATTTTAAACCTTTTTGTTTCTGTAACAGTGCACTTTATTGTACTGTGTCGTGTCATGTTGTACATACAATAATAAATATATAAATTCTGTTGTTGTGGCTAGCTTGTTAACCCGTGGCAAGTACTTAGACTACCTCTCAAAAGTTACACAAAGTTGCACATTACATGTTTTTACCACTTTTTCCATTTATTTCGCAAACTTATTGAAAAAGTTGTTGAATGAACAAGTTAACCGTTTCATGCCATTTACTGTCACTTAATAGTTCGTTAAACATCCAACACTTCTCTGGTGATCCACATTATAATTATATTTAAGTGGCTTTTTGTAGGGCAGTAGTGATGAATAAAAATGGCTAATAAATCAAATGGTGAAAATACGTTTCTTAGCAAAGAATAATAAGTGTGTTTTAAGTAAATATCTGTGAAGCACGTCTAAATGGATCAGGGAAAGCTTTACTGTGTCTTACATTTTGTCCTTGTGGTTTGATGTCCTGGAATTACTTGCTTTCCAAACCACTGTTATTGTTGACACTTCTGTCATTATGTGCCCCATTACATGGAAAGCCATGCTTGTGTTAAGGCAGGCCTTACAGGAGGCGTGACATATGGGGCTTGAATTTCAGGCAGAGTGGCTTCTACACACCATGCTTTGTGGCTTAATGTAGCTGTCACTTTTTACATCTGTGTTCATGTTGTAGATCAGTGCTGTCCAGATGGTCCATGTGCGGCCCTGCTGTCTCACTCAAACATGGATCTAGTTCTCTAGTTCTCACATATTTCCTTTTTGGATTGTGCTAGATGGCCCACAGTAGCATTGGCACTGAATTTATGTCTTGTATCAGTCCTTTTGCATATCAGAACAAAAAGTTCAGCCTCATTCTCTACAAATGTGTTATAATTTAGTGTCTAAGACATCAAAGTTAATGTAGAAATACCATATGCAATCAGGTGTATGGAGCAGAATGAGATGTGTTTCTGAAAGTAAAAAAAAAAAGTAATCTGCCATCTTTTATGCCCTGGGCGATAGCTGGGCCTTCCTGAGTCATAACCTGACAAAGTTAAGGGTGTTAGGGGCTGTTGAGTTAGAGTGGTGATTTATGCACACAAGAAATTGTGATTTTTGGACATACAGGATCTCATCAGAGCCACCTGTCAGACAAGCAGCAGGTAACTTAAAATACTCAGTGTCTTACTGTAGATGTAAGACACTGGACCATACAGCCTATAGGATACTGTGCCACCTGAAAGTATTCACACCCCTTCACTTCTTCCACATTTTGATACGTTACAGACTTATTCTAAAGTAGATTTGAAAAAACAGATTTTTAGAGAGATTTTTTTTATTGCTTCTTACAGTCTATGAATCCTTAATGTACATTTTGACAAACTCCAAGCGGGTTGCCATGTGCAGGGCTTGACATAAGTGGTCCGCAAGCATGCATAGATGTAAGTGGTACGCAAAATGCACATCAGTTTTCAGTCTTCACAACGCAAATGCGAACCTAATTTGTAAAGCGTGCACCCCCCCCCCCCCCCACACACACAAAACCACGCCGAGACATCCCCCCCTCCTCCGGAATGACGCCGAGACCCGGACCTCTGCTCACGCACCACACCACCACGGCCGAGACACAGAGAACATTTTTCACAAGGGATCGGTGAAGATCTGCCTTAGTGACCATTGGGTTCTTGGTCACCTCACTGACCAAGGCCCTTCTTCCCTTATTACTCACTTTAGTCGGGCGGCCAGATCTAGGGAGGGTCCTGGTGGTTCCAAACTTCTTCTATTTCTGAATAAAGAAGACCACAGTGGTTTTTGGGACCTTCGATGATGTCGAAATTGTTTTGTATCCTTCCCTAGATATTTGCCTTGACACAATCCAGTCTCAGAGGTCTACAGACAATTCCTTGGACTGGATGCACCTGAGCTCAGTTTCGAGTGTCATAGCAATGGTTGTGAGTACTTATGTACCTATGGTGTTTAAGTGCTTACATGTTTTTTAAATTTAAGAAAATGTCTGAAAACATGTTTTTATTTACCATTATGGACCATTCTGTGTAGATTTTGTAAAAGAAAACTACACTGTAACGTAACAAAAATGTGGAAGAAGTGAAGGGATGTGAATACATTTTGGTGGCACTGTATGTTAGTCATGTGATGAATTCAGCTGATATTAATGTTTATTGGAAAATAACAAAAAATATGCAATTAAGCACTGATATTGCATTGCTTGTGTTATATTGTAGTGAACACACACCTCAAGGGTGGGGGGAAATAATTTGTTTCTGAGAATGTAAACTGTTTTTGTACTTTTGTGGCACTATTGAAAACCAGTATATACATGGTATTTGAATGTAAGAAAAATAAGAGCTAATTAACAAGCAAATTACTGATAAATATACTGGATTGGTATCACCACTGATATTAATGATATTAATCGAATATTTGAAAATGATTTATGACATTTAAGAGATGTTTGCAGTTTGAGTATAAAAAGTACAGTTTTGAAGGAACAATTATATTAGACAATTAACATTTGATAGATTATAATCATATCAGTTAGCATTTAACTTAACTGGAGTATTTTTAAATGTTTGTATAAGCGTATATTGGGTGGTATTATTGGAAATGTTAACTCTTTAAAATTGGTATCAATTTCGGTGACATAATGGTCATATCATTCAGGCCCTGCTGGAACATACACAACATAAACTAGGAGAGAGTGCTGTGGTGCGGCTTATATTTTCTGACTCAATGTGGTTAGTTGAAAGTGCTTGGCTGAGGTTGCTGGAAATGTATTTCTAATCACACTTCTGACAGCCGTGCTCAAATTAATCTGCTGCTCTACTGTGGCTAAATCTCCAATCTCCAGGCCTCTGTGCGCTCTCACTCTCTCTCTCTCTCTCTTTCTCTCTCTGTATCTCTTTCTTGTACCAGACACATTTTTTAGACAACAACAAACCAATCTAATAAATTGCCTACATTTAATTTGGTGTGCTGCCAGTGAGGGGATTATTTTGGCTGTTAATCTGAAAGTCTACTAAAAGCAGTGTGGAGTGTGAAAACTGGAATGAGAAGTAGCAGTCAGTCTGCCACACTCTCTCACTCAAACTCTCACTCTGACTCTCTATCTCACTTTCTCTCTCAGTCTCTCTCTCTCTCTCTCTCTCTTTATCTGTCTCTGTTTACTATTTTTTATGGTTCTTCTTTATGGGTTTTTTGTTGATGAAATGTGTGATTTTTTTTTTTTCTTGTTATAATCCAGCTCATTATATCGAGCTGGTTATGATCAAAGAGAGAAAAAATTAATTAGCAACTGCTTAACCTAGTTATTATTAGAGCTTGCATCTGACCATTTTTGTTTACTGTGTTTTGTTGCCTATGTTTCTTAAATCATTTTAGAGTTTAGGTTTTACAAAGTCATGAGTAATCTAGAAGAAATTGCTTTGCAATTGTGCTGTGTTGATATTTTTGCAGAGGGGGTGTATATCTGCATGGCCACATGTGTATAAGTGATTATTGAATAAGTGAGTCACCATTTGTTTTTATGAGACTTTTCTAATAAAACAAAAATTATGAAAAAAAAAAACACATGCCAAACCTCCAAAGGCAGAGGTGTAACCAATCATAAAGTAGAACGTGTGGTGTCCTCAACATAACAGAAATTAGTAAAAGAGTATAATTGAGAGGAAAATAGATTCATTTCTATATGCAAATACTTGAGTATATAATTTAGAAACACAAAACTACAAATCTGTCAAAATGTTTCTAGGATGAATGTAACTGGGTACTACCCATCTTTACTAGAAGGAGTTTTCTTCTTTGTTATTCCATAGATGCATAGGATGAATCATGAAACATGGAGAATGTTCTTCCAATGATACGTTTGTTGTAGTTCTTGTGTTGAATAAAAATCTTAGACAGAAATTGAAATGTCTTTCTCTTTTTTAGATATCCAGGAATTCTATGAAGTGACTCTGTTGAACACTCAGAAGAGCTGTGAGCAGAAGCTGGAGGAAGTAAACCACATGGCAGAGCAGTGGGAGCACTCAACCACTAACTCTTCAACTGCACATCCGCAGCCAGCCTGTGCACAGCCAGAGGTGAGAGAGAGGAGGTGCTTGGACATATACTGACACACACACACACACACACACACACACACACACACACACACACGGACAGCCTGGTCTTTACTCTCAAATCGTACATATGGTGCAATGAGTAAGAGGATTTTCACAATGTACTGACCAGTTCCCCCTATGTGAGTGAGGAGTCAGTCCCTGTGGGACTGCATTGCTGCTCCTTTCTGATCCTTGCAGCAGGCCCACATACACCCACTCTAATTCAGCTGAAACTTGTCACTGCATCACTCCAAACTAGTGGTAAAGGGAGAGTGCTTCACTTCACCATATGGCCGTACAGATTCTTGGCTCACTTGGTGTCATGAAGGGGAAGGTATCCTTGGTCTTTCTTACACTAAAAGTACACTGAAAGTTGTATAAGTCAAATGTGTGCGCCATTTCCACATATATCACATCAACAGCCTCTTTTGCACACACTCTTTTACACAGGAATTCTGTTAACACAGTCAAAATCCACAGAAGACAAATGAGAGGATGTACAGTTCCTGGGAATATCCTGAGAATTTCATGTTTGAACAAAAACCAACAGTTCTCAGTTTTCAGTCAGTGTTAGTCATCGAATAGATAAGATACATAAATATGTGTTAAATGTGCTTTAAATATAAATGAATATTTCACATCTGCATTATGACGTCAGAGTGATGCACTGATTTGCACACTTATCTCGCTTCCTTGAAGCTCGTAGCTTTTTATGGAGGCCAAATGCTGCTGTATTGTCAAATTTTTCAGTTGAGAGTTTGTCTTCTGACCTCAGAGGCGGGAAAACAGGTGCTTGCAGGAGATTATATCATGTGAGGCCTGTCTCTGCAATCACTGTTGTACCATCACAGCCTCCTCTTTCATTATTCTCTCTTATAGCATGTATAAAGTTGGAATGACCTATAACCTTTGTTTGTGTGTGTGTGTGTGTGTGTGTGTGTGTGTGTGTGTGTGTGTGTGTGTGTGTGTGTGTGTGTGTGTGTGT
>JBBJLS010000036.1:7098858-7110126 GCA_037577275.1 Bryconaethiops microstoma
TCTTCTCTTCTCTTCTCTTCTCTTCTCTTCTCTTCTCTTCTCTTCTCTTCTCCTCTCTTCTCTTCTCTTCTCTTCTCTTCTCTTCTCTTCTCTTCTCTTCTCCTCTCTTCTCTTCTCTTCTTTTCTCTTCTGTTCTCCTCTCTTCTCTTCTCTTCTCTCTTCTCTTCTCTTCCCGTTTTTTTCTTCTCTTTTCTCTTCTCCTCTGGCAGGGGAGCTGAAGGTCACTCACTCCTTTTCTCTGACTGTGGGAGAAGCTCATTGATTTGTGTCTGTCCCACATGTTTAAGCTGCTTGAGAACACCCTCACGCATACACACACGCATACAGCATCTCATTCAGTCACACGGGGGCGTCTTTGTGAATATTGCACGATGCCCACACATTCTGACAAGTATTTTATTTTATTTTTTAAGATTTTGAGTGTACTTTCTCATGCTGTTGTTTGTCATTTACTATAGCTATCAGAATCCTCCCCATAGACATAATGCAGTACACTCTTCGTGATTAAGCCTTTGTGTTCATACAGACAACATAAGTTAGCAAGCCTGAATGTTATAAGATCCAACTCATAAAATCCAAGCGAAGGACATGGTAACAGTTCAGAGAAAAAAAAATCTGAATCACTAAGATGGTTAAAGGACCACCCCCCCAGTGACTGACACTTTCTGGAACCACATTTTACTTTAATTACTGCCTTGAGTCTGTTGGGAAACTTTTCAACCAACTTTGCATATTTAGACTGTGTAGTATTTGCCCACTGTTCTTTAAGGGACTGTTCAAGTTCAGTTAAATTGGATGGTGACCATTGATGGACTGCAGTCTTCAAGTCAATCCAAAGATTTATCATAGGGATTAAATCTTGGCTCTGACTAAACCATGCAGGGACATTCACCTTTTTTGTTCTTCAGCCAATATGTGGTTCTCCCTGTCCTTGTTCCCATTGACAACTTTCTGGCAGAGGGCAGCAGGTTTTTGTCAAAACATTTCCCCATCCATTTTTCCTTCTATCCTGTCAAGTGCCCCAGTCCCTGCAGCAGTGAAACACCCCACAACAAGATGCTACCACTCCTGCTTTACTGTAGGTGTGGTGTTCTTTGGATGGGGAGATATATTGGATTTCTGCCAGATGTACTGTTAGATTTTTTGGCCAAATAGTTCAATTTTCGTCTCAATGTCCACCATAACACATTTTCCCGCTTGTTCTCAGCATCTTCAAAGTGTGTTTTGGCAAAACTCAATGAAGGCTTAATGTGGTCTTTTGTGAGGAATAGGGTGATTCTTGCAAACATGCAATACAAGCAATATTTGTGGAGCACTTGTATTATTGTTGTCATTTGCGCACCATGACCACTCTTTGCCATAAATTCCTGTAACTGCTTCAAATTTTTCATAGGCCTCTTGGTAGCCTCTCTGGCCAGTTTCCTCCTCGCCCGTTAATTATAGACTTTACTGTGCTTCTGTAGACTGATAAAGCCTTTGGAATTGTTTTGTATCCATCTTCTGCCTGTCCCCAGCTTTATCCCTGAGATCTTCTGACAGTGCTTTGCCACCTATAGTTGATTGTTTGCCTTCAGTTGCACTACCAAGCACTGGAATGCTCCGGGAATAGCAACTAACGAAATCGCTTACGGTTGATCACAGGTGGATAATAGTCAGCTTGGTGTGTAGTGGACAAGGTGATTAGTTACACCTGATTGAGTTAACAAGTATTTTAGAAATGGATGATCCTTTATCCATCTGAGTGATTCGTTCGTTTGTTTTTTTTTAGTTTTCTTGCTTTCATTTATTTCAGTTTGATGTAATAAGCCAAATTGAGTACACACAGCTAAAATGTGTTTGTGTGTGTGTGTGTGTGTCAGCCTGCAGTGTAACAAAATGTTAATATTTTGGTGATTCTTTTCAAAACTCATTGTGTCTATCATAAGTCACTGTTGATAATATTGTTGCTGAACCTGTGTCTGTTGACAATAGTAGTGATTAAGATATATGTAGACATACTTAGATTTAAATATACTTAGACTTCACTAATATAAGGCAAATATTTAGTGCTTCACTAGCCAATATCTTGTCACGGAAAGGTTTAAACTGCACAAAATTTGCATCACTACCACATTCCTTAGAAGCAAATGTGAAATATTGTTTCTAATTGATTTAGCAAATAAATCCTTGCGAAACATTTATAAAATTCAAATTCCCACAAAAGATTTAAAAAAGTGCAACAGTCAGTTATTACAACAAACATCAACACTCACATAACTCACATTAACTGAAACACAAAATACCACTTTACATCTATAAAAATTTTACTCAAATGCTGCGGTGGCTCTATTATGCACCATGATGAAATACGTTTAGTTTGTTTTGTTTTTGCAGAAAATGTGTCTGCCTCCTGGAGCACCTGCTGCTAGAGAAACATTTACAATGACAGAATGAGTGTGTGTGTGGGACACAGACAGAATGAGAGCAAAAAACAGAAAGAGAGACAAACACCGAAAACCCCAACCTGATCAGAAACGGTCTTTTTTGTTACTTTGTGAAGAACTTTTTAAGGACGATTAAATGGAATCTTTGAAAGAAAAGAGCTTGATGTTAACTTATAGGGAAGGTCAGCTATGAAATAACCTCGTTTGAAATGGATTGTTTTTGTGGTTAGGCTCTCCACAACAGCACAGCAGTGTCTGTGTATGAGAGAGTGAAAAAAAAGCATATCTGCACTCTGCCATGTGTGTGTGTGTGTGTTTGTGTTCACGTGTGTGTGTGTCCGATACACCTGTAGTCATGTGGGCGCTCTGCATTGCCTAGAAGGAAAGACTTTCAAGCACATGTGCACACAGAGCCATGATTCGACTCGATAGTGAAGAGAATTGGTATGCTAGTATGAATCACATGTTACAGTGATAAAACAGTTCACCCAAAAGAAGTTTGTAAAGACCACCTAGTTTATAGCAGTCTTCAGCTTTGAGCACATTTGTCCACATTGGTTTGTTTGGAAGAATCAGAAGATGCAAAGAGACAGAAAGCTTTTCTTTGTGAATAAGCAGTTCTAATGTGTGCTGACGTTATGTGGCTGCTTTCTTCTCAAATATTGCATTCAACTAGGGCTGAGCCGAAATGTGGAATCGTAAACTTAATTGGATCGGAAATGTGATTTGTCTGACCATTATTGCGATTACAGCTTAAATGTGATTATATTCTGTCAATTAAGCTCTGGGCCTTTTTTGCCAAGAATACCAGCATGCTGCTAATGTATGAGCTCGTTGTTAATAGAATTTAATATTGCTGAATTTAAGAATTAAGACACTGTTAAGAAATTTAGCTCTTGCAATTTGATAGTCATGCTCTTTCAAGTGGCGTTTTTTTTTTATATTAAATTGATTAATCATGAAGTCCTACATTCAGCCAAGCTGTATCACACCTGTAGTTTTCACTGTTCTCTGGAGTTCTCTGTGTGAGTGTGTGTGGTCATCTCAAGTGAGATGAGGCTCTTTGGGGCAGGAAAGCTTGTCAGGCTGTGTCTGATCCTTTCAATACAACTCAGACACACAGTCTGCTCCACTTCTCAAAGTGCCACTGGAGCGGCTACTACTTTTAGACAGGGGAATACAGACAAGGCCTGTGGTGCAGCATTTTTACTGAAAGGTGGTCTAATAATAAATTGGCATTCTATTAAAGTACTGAACCTTGGCACTCATAATATTCAGTACTGGTTGTTTGATTATTTTCCTGTTTAGTGAGAACTCCATGTTCAGGCATTTCTGTGCAAAACATTATATAATTGAGCTTGAGTGACTGGAATGGCATGATATTAAGTATCATGATTTCCAAGGTCAGATCTACCAGGTTTGAATATCTATGAATGATCATGAATTGTGTCTTGGCATGCTAATTGTGGTCATTAAGGGGTTTTGAATGGAAGTTAGCACATTTGACTAAAACAAAGTGGCTGTCACATGGAACAAATGACATGTAGGGGTCCAGGATCACTCAATTAGCGACTCTTGTATCCAGCTGTGTAATAATGGACTGAAAAAATCTTTATAGGCCTTAGAAACTCACAATGGTATATCTGAGAGAATTAGAAGTCTGTGATGGTATAATTGAGGGAGTCTCTTCAGGCATTTAAAATGAGTAGGGCTGAAAGAATCCTTACAGTAATTAAAAAAAAGTGATGGTATAACTGAAGACATCCTTACTGGAATGACAAATCTTTAAGGAAATCTGCAAGGAAATCCTTACAAGCTTTTAAAAATTTTTGTGGTATATCTGAGGGATTCATTAGTGGTATTTTAAAAGTCATGACAGTACAACTCAAAGAATCCTTATAGGCAACAGGACCCAGATTGCTTCTATTTGTTCTTCCATTGTTTTTGTTGAATATTACAGTGTTAAGGTAAGGGCTGAGTGTGTCACACTCAGATAATGTGTTACTGAGATGTTCAAGCAGTAATCTGTGCCAGTGGCCTGTTGTATCTGGAACTGGATAAACATTTACAAGAAACTCATTTATCATTAGAACATTTTTTTTTCCTTTTTTTTGTGCTGTTGCTATTGAACATTCTCTGTGGTCTTTTAGGCTGTTACTGTTTGCATGTTGTGTTTTCATAATTGGATCTCATGGTATTCCTTTTTGTCTTTGGAAGTGTCCCTGGAGCTTAAGAGGCTGATTTGAGTGCGCGCTATACAATGATGGTCATTAATGTAGCAGTTGTGAAGAGCTCAGTAAATAGCTCTCAGAAATTTTTTTTTTAAAATTCTATAATAAATTGCAAGTCTATTTTGTTTTGCATGGAGAATGAACTTTAGTCTAGTCACGTAGTCTGACCTGTTGTACATCTCTCGTCTGTGTCTCTCGCTCTCTCTCTCTCTCTCTGTCTCTTTGTGTCTGTCTCTCTCTTTGTCTCTCTCTGTCTCTCTCTCTCCCTGTCTCTCTCCCTGTCTCTCTCTTTGTCTCTCTCTCTCTCTCTGTGTCTCTCTCTCCTCTCTTTCTGTCTCACTCTGTCTCTGTCTCTCTCTCTCTTCTTTCTTTCTGTCTCTCTTTGTCTCTCTCTCTCTCGCTATCCCCACTGCAGAGAGCTGTTGCTCTCTGGAAGCAAGACTAGACTTAAGCCAGAGGATTAAAGCCGTGACATCACAAGACCCGAAGCACTCCTTATTCAACATGCAACGCGCACACACACACACACACACACACACACGCACATACATGCACACACACGCACACACACACACACATACACACACACACACATGCACACACACACACGCACACGCACACACATGCACACACGCACACGCACACATATATACACATATACACACACACACACACACACACACACACACACACACATACACACACCCACTCTTCTGTCCTCTCCTTTCCTCTCCTCTCCTCTTCTCTTCTCTGCTCTCTTTGCCACACTATGTTACGGGATCCCCGTTTGCTCATGTTTTCCTTAGGCTAGATTCTTTTTACGAGTGTGTGCCATATTCTGCCTGTAGGGCTGTATCTGTGTGTGCTGCAGAGCAGGGCATGACCCCTTGTGTGCGGAACACATACACACTCGGCAACCCTCTAACCCTTCTGTGAAAAGGCTGCTACTTGCCCCAGAATGCCGTTGTGGCTATATGCCATGAGCACAGACACACACACACACGCCCACATGCACACACACACACGCACATGCACACTCGCACACGCGCACACACACACACACACACACACACACACACAGACTCACAGACACACACACACAGCATGCTTTAGGAAGTATAGGTACATTATCTATAACCGAAACACAGAGTGGATAATTATAAATATACTGTTGCAATGGAACATAATACCTATTAAGGCTTCGGAGACATGATAGATAGTAAGTTGTGTGTACCATCATGCTGAGCAGCTAGAGCATGTAGTTGTTAGGACTATTTGGATCATAGTGACTTTGTTTACTGGTTCTTTTTAAAGCACCCTGATGCTGCTGTAACCCAGTGAACAGACACAAATTTTTTTACAGCACAGCAGCGTTACGGCCAGACAGAAAAGGGCGAGCAGCCATGGGCAACGTCAAGCACTGCGTTTTTCAGTGTCATTTCATCTGTCAGCCTGGAGTGATGGGGTCTTGACTGAAATCATAAGGAGATGATTTGGCTTGTTGAGCTGGAAGGATGCTCCAGGCCTTTATGAATGGGTTTACATTAACATGAAGGGTGCTTTCATACTTGTAGTTTGCTTCCCTGGGTCAGGACTAAACCAGAAAGGAGACATTGTTATCTTGTTGTTTGACGTAGCAAATTGGGTAACACTGCTGCTTCATAGTGGGCAATACCACAGTCCTCCCTACAGCAGCTGGGCTAACACACTATGCTACACCAGTCTTGCCTTGGGCAAGACTCCTAATGCTACAATGGCCTACAACTGTAATATGAATTATATTACAAGAGCGTCAATTATAAGTCACTCTGGAGAAGTGCATCTGCCAAAGGCATAAATACGATTTTAAGTTCTGATTTGCATGGCATTCACACTGACATATTTAATATTAAAACAAAAGATAAGCTAAAACCCCCAGACAGTCAGAGTTTTACAAAAATGTAGACTCTCTGTTCTAGCCATGGTGGGTGAAATCACTGTAACACACAGCCTTGAGTGACTCCTTCTTATAAAAACAAAGGAAACTAGGCACATTAATACATAGTATAATTGATGTGTGCTGTCAAATGTGTTTATATCAATATTTTATAATGTGTTTTAGCATGAGTTTTACTGAAACTGTCATACTTATTCTGATGAAGAAATGATAAACATGTGCTTGAGTCAATAGTGTCAGTAATTTGTAGGCACCAAAGCAGGCATACAGGGAGGTAACGATCTGTTCTTTGGACTGTATTTCTTTCATACTTCAAAATCAAACAAAACCAAACCTACAGCAGTGGTGTCCCCCTGTTTCTTACTATTTAATCATTCAAAATCAGAAAAGTTTATTGATCCTAGAGGAAATTGCTTACATTAATAAATGAATTCAGTCAATTAACAGCTGATCCTACTTAGTTGGGATGAAAACCTGCAGCCATACCAGGCCTGTACAGTTAATATTGGATACCTCTGACCTACAACGAGCAGCTCTATAAAAGCTGTGTTTGATAAAATGACTAATTGATGCAGATATAAGGCACACCCAATAAACTAGAAACTCTAGAAAAAGTTGATATTTTGCACATTTTTAAACATGGATCTAGAAATGAAATAATAAAACATTATTGGGCCTCAAAGGGATGATAAACATATGATTCACTGCTATGAGCTGAAGTGATGGGCTGAAAGTGTTTGTGTTTGTGTGATATCACAGAGTTAGATGTAGATGGACACACACCCATCGCTCTAATATTAGTGGAGCCTTTGTGTGTGTATGTGTGTATGTTAGAGGGTGAATGATTCACCAGTTCAGCAGGAGTTGCCTCAAGGAGGAGATATATTTATACTTGTTAAAGTGTCTTGGCTCTGCTGCAGTGTTGCCTGCACATCTCTTGTCCTGTTTGCAGCATTTTCGGTCTTACGCTCACTCTCACTTTCTATTTCTGTGAGCCAAGGACAGCCGAGAGAGATTTTCAGTGTGGACAAAATATCTTTGACATTTAACTAAGAGGACTTGCTACTGGTCTGTGTGGGAGACCTCCAGAAGCGACTACATCCCCACGCACTCACATACCTATGACTAAAGGAAGCAAAGGCTATGCATACACCTCCTCAGACACACACCCCTGACTGCGTGGTTTGAAGTATCTTTTTTTTTTTTTTACCTCAGATCTGTTCTATTTACAGCACCAAACTGATGGTGCTTAGGCTTATTTGTTCTTTCAGTTCCACTGTTGTCTTGCATCTTGCTTTTCTCTCACCTCCACACTCCTCTTTCATTCTCTGCCTCCACAGTCCTCACTGCATACTCTGCTTTCATGCTGCCCTCCACTTTACCAATCCACACTGCTTCTGTGCATCCTGTTTTCACCTGAACTGTTTTCAGTACCTGAAAAGGGTGAAGGGTGAAATTTGAAAAGAGCTGAGAACAGTGGTGTCATGCCGGAGCTGAGAACAGTGGTGTCATGCCGGAGCTGAGAACAGTGGTGTCATGCTGGAGCTGAGAACAGTAGTGTCATGCTGTGGGTTGCATTCCTAGGGGAAGCAATTAGAGAGATACTTATGGAGGACCATCCTGGACATATATTTAAAGGCTTTGGGGACATTATTTTAAAGCTTCTCTCAATATGTTTTTGTAGCTCATGTCCTAAAACATTGTATACATATTTATTTGTGTATTGATAATTTCCGTTATTTGTGTCGTAATGGTTGCTGAAAATGACACTTCTGCACTAGCTTCTACATTGCTGCCACTTCTCTTGAAAAGCATCTTAATCTTGCTGACGATATCCATACCCATAAGATTCATTTAGAGAACATAGAGCCTCTAATAAAAGGAATACGATGGAGAGCAATTAGAGCCAAGTGTGGGATTTCCCCACACTAACTTTAGCTCTTACTAGCTGAATAGCTTGCAAAGCAAATTAAACTTTTTTTCCTGAAATACAATTGTGTACAACTAGTTGCATTTCATTTTCACAAATTTGAGCATCTGTTGTTGCAAATGGATTTCATCCTGCAACTTTTGGAAGAAACATAACTAGAAGAAAACATTTGACTCATGATATAGAATTATCACGACTACATATTATGAAGGTTATAGAAATAAAATAATGCTGCATAGCCCAGTAGCCCTGTTACGCCCCTGTCAGCTGGTCGGCTGCTAAATGAGTTTTGGAATGATCCACTACATCTGGATCAAGTAGAAAATGAAATAGATTTTACAAAAAATTGGTACTTTAAAACGCAAATAATTTTCATCTGTTTGTTTTAGAGAGTTTAAACATGGGACAGGTACAAAAGTCAGGAGTTGTGGTTAATAAATGCAGTTTTTCAGTTATTATAGCACAGGGCTTAGACAGGTAAGGACAGAATACATTATCTAGTGGGATGGTTAACCGTCTAATGAGACTAAAGGAAAGACCATGTTAAAAGGAGGCTTGCTGGAAAAAAAGAATTGTAAATTGGGCTAAATCAGGATGCTGGAAATGTAACTTTTAAATTAGCATGCAAGCTATTAAAGTAACATACATTTTTCTTATGCACAGACTCATTTACTTTGTTGCTCCACGCCCACACTTCTCTCGCAGCACCCACCATACCACCCCACCCCCTTGCTACTCTGCTACTATTTGTTCTTTCTTTCCGGTTTATCTCTATTCTTTCTGTTGCTCATCTATACTGTAAAGCAGGGACCACAGAAGAACTAGTTACCGTGGTAACAGGGAGACTGGCACCAAAAATATATTCTACAAAGCATCTCTGATTCCTCCCACTACATGTTGCCTCCTTCCAACACAGCACACATAGTGAAACACACACACACACACACTCACACTCACGCACAGAGCACAGCTTGACTCTAGTCTATTGCACCGAGACACTGGGGTCAGAAATACTAACCCACTCCTCTTCAGTGTGACTTTCTGAAATATTTTGCTCACATAATTAAAAAAAAAAAAACATCGCGCGTACTGACTTGCAAGACTACTAACAGAAGATCAGTTGTCCCTTTTTATGCAGTTTGTGCAATAGCTTTTCATGCATCCTTACAAACCCATTTGAAAGAGGGGATTCAGGTCAAAGAAGCAGACAGTTACATGCAGTTTCAAATCTACTACGAGTTTATCCACTTTAAAAACCCATCTACACCTCATACTCTCATATGGAACACTAGTGTTGGACAGACCGTCCTTAGCAACCATCCTGAAATGTGTGTGAGAGTGTGTGAGAGTGTGTGAGAGTGTGTGAGAGTGTGAGTGTGTGTGAGAGTGTGAGTGTGCTTATACATACAGAAATAGCAGACAGTGATGCAATAAGTCAGGTTATGCTTGTACAGTGACAGAGAGATGAAGACATTTACTGAGTTGCACCCCCTAGTGGCCTTGCAGGCCTGGTGCAGGAAGGTGTTTAGTTCTGAGAGCTACACTAGATTACCATACTTTATTCATATACTTTTAAGTGCAACCATTAAAAGCTGTATAGCCAAAGTTATTGCCGTAGCTATTTATATTGCTTGTTTGTGGTAAAGATCCTACATTACAGTCCCTGCTAATGATGCTTTTTGGGGAGAATTTCTAAATTAAGATTCTTAACTGGTGGTCTAATGATATTCAGACTGCTTTTTTTCTTCGTATTTAGCCTTGCTGTATGCCTAATTTATGTATTCAGATTTGAATGCCTATGAAATATGCATATCGACAGTGCACACCCCGTGCATTTGGACTATTTCTGAGGACTGAAACCTTCATTAGAGATGAATAAACATGCGGTTGTCCGGTGGCGTTAGCAGGGGCACTTGAAAGGCTCCACAGCAGCAGAAGCGCCTTGTTCCTGCAGTCAAACTGGGCAGAGATCTTGCCGCCGTAGACACGGGAGCTGGAGGACAATTACATAACAGCTGTGTGGGGTTCTCTATGTGTGCTTGCAGAGGTGTCTAAATGCTGAAAACGCAGACTGCCTCTCCCCAGTGTAATACATCTTCCTCCCCATTGCAGTGTTGATCATGTGTTGAGTTTGATGCAGCTCCGCAGCTTGGAGTAACAAGTCCTCCTTTGAAGTCCTCCTACATCCGCCCGTTTCTGGAGCGAAATGGAGACACAGAGAGAGAGTGAAAGAGCGAGAGACAGTGAGAGAAAGGGGGAGTTTGAAAGGTTTCCCTTGCCATAGCTCGCAGCCCTGACCATTTTTTGGCTAAAGTACAAGCTCCGGCAATAAAGCGCGGCACAGCTTGCCGACCATGTGTGTGCAGGAGTCTGAAGCCACAAGAGATCGATAGCAGAACACACAGCTGCAGAAGAGCGAGAGAAGCTGACACACGTCGCGGGATGTGATCCGCTTCTGACCCCCCTCTCACCCTCTTTCCTCTCTTCTTCTTTTTCTTCCTCCTCTTCTCTCACTTCCTCTTCTTCTTCTTCCTTCTCTCACTGTCTCTCAAGAAGCTCCAACGGGACAGTCTTTATGACACACAATAACTGCAATGTTCTTTGCATGTTATTGTGCTTTGAGGACAAATGTAAAGGTAGGAGAGCAGTGAACCAGTGTGTGTGTGTGTGTGTGTGTGTGTGTGTGTGTGTGTGTGTGTGTGTGTGTGTGTGTGTGTGTGTTTTTCTTTCGCTCCCCTTTCTGTGTGT
>JBBJLS010000036.1:7123547-7137131 GCA_037577275.1 Bryconaethiops microstoma
CTCTGTTTCTCTATCTGTCTCTCTCTCTCTCTCTGTTCTCTCTCTCTCACTCTCTCTCTGTCTTTCCCTCTCCGTGTTCTCTCTCTCTCTCTGTGTTCTCTCTTTCTCTCTCTCTCTCTGTGTTCTCTCTCTCTCTCTGTCTCTCTCTCTCTCTTCCTGTCTCTGTGCTCTCTCTCTCTCTCTCTCTTTCAGCCAAAACACATAAAACCTGGTCATTTGATTAACTATCTCTTTTTGTCACTGTGGATAATGCTAAACCACTCAGATATGTTGTGGCTGTGTGCAGTGAGTGTTTCTGAAATGTGATTGTTCTCCATGCACAGCATTGTAGGAGAATGTTTTGGAGCTAAATATGAAGGCTTTTTGTTTATGCATCACTGACATACCTATTTGTCCCTCTTATGATGCACAGACAGGAAGCTGAACCCTGAGACCACGCAGTGACATCTCTTTCTGGGTCTGATGAGAACAGACATCTCCCTCCTGTCTCTCTACAGTCTGTACTGTCCCTAATGTCTTCTTAGCCCCAGCAGTCTAGTCATTGTTGTCATTTTGCCGTACTATGTAAATGTAACCATATTTATTTAATTACATTAACAGTTACATTCTCAATTGACAGTTTTCTTTTAACTTCTTCATTACTATATACAACCGAATGCAAAAGTGAATACCTCTGGTCACGTTAAACAGAAGACATTTTTCCGCTATATATTTTTTCTTTTTCTAATTTCTTCATTCATGTTTTTGCATCTATTTGCAAAATTCTCCTGATAATAAACCAGGCAGGCTGCTGGCAGTGCCGTGGCCACTGATGTGCAGCATCTTCCAAGAGGAGCTTCCCCTGGCCAGCATCACACAGAATTAGTGAATAATGCTTTAAAGCACTGTACAAAAAGATGGACCATTTGATGTTTTGTTGTAAGAGGATTTTTTTTCTATCTTAAAAACGCTCGTCATGAAGTGTTCTGAAATGCAGGAGAAAATCAAAGCTTTAATCTTTCCTTTTGCTTGATAAAGCTGTTCATGCCAAGAACAAATCTTAGCAACACGCTTCTTTGCTGTGGTGCCTAAATGCTTTTGGCAACATGTAATTTCTTGTTCAGCTAAACCATTATGATGTTTCATAGCACTATCTATGGCACTTAAAAACATTTGTAGGTTGGTTACATCATGATGGAGTCCTTAAACTCCAGGGAGCCACAAGGGACTTTCTCTCCTGAGAATTTCTAACTCGCAAAAACGTATTTATACAAAAAGATTGAAAGTGCAATGTGAATTGTAATAGTGTGATAAAAGGTTTGTCACATTTATGCATTTGAACAAATTAGTAAAAAAAAAAAAAAAAAACACAAGTCATTAGGAAATATACGTGGCAAAGTAGTAACATAGCAAATACAGTATAGAAAAGAGTCACCACCTTCAAAATATTCACATTTGGGTGCTTTGCAGCCTGAAATAAAGACACATGCATAAAACAGACTCATTAAGCTGGATAATGGATCACAAGTGCTCCACAAATGTTGCTTGTATGAGAGGGTTGCAAGAAAAAAGACACTCCTCAAGAAAGACCACATCTCGATTGAGTTTTTCCATAATGCACCTAGGAGGTCCAAGTGGAAAAAGGTGTAACGGTCACATTAGATCATAACTGAACATCAAATTGTTAATCTAGTGGAAAGTCAATACATCTCTCCACCCAAAGAACACCATACCTACAGTAAAGCATGGGGTGGGAGCATCCTGTTGTTGGAGTGTTTCGTTGCAGCAGGGACCGGAGCACTTGTCAGAATAGAATAAAAAAATGGATGCTGCCCTCTGCCAGAAAGTTGTCAATGGGAAGAAGGTTAATCTTCCAGCATGCCTAATCAGAGCCCAGACTTAAAACCTATTGAAAATCTATAGAATGACCACCAGCGGTCACCATCCAGTTTGACTGAACTTGAACAGTTCTGTGACGAGTGGGAAAATACTGCAGTGTAGATCTGCAAAGTTAGTTGAGGAGTATCCCAACAGACTCAAAGCAGTAATTGAAGCAAAATATGGTTCCCAAAGTTCCAACACATATTTACTGTTCTCAGAGATTGTTTTTTTTTCCCTTTCAACTGAGAAATCATATGTTTAACTTTCATATGTTTCACTTTCTCTTGCAAAGCAACAAGATTGGAGTATTTTCACATCCACTGTATTCCTTAAATATTACATTTTGATGTTGAACTAAAGTTAATGTATCTTAAAAAGTAAATTGGTTTCATGTTTTTTTTAAATATATATTCAGACTTTTTCAGTGTAGTCATAAACAGTTAATAGTAATATGAAATACATTCATAATAGTTCTGAAACAATTCATGGTAGTTACTGAACATCAGGTATAAATCTGATTGGCTGAGCCCTATTGTAAAGTACTTCATGAAAACATAGGACCACATATATCAGTTGACTGCGGTATTAATGTAGCACCTTTTTATTGCACTGTTTCATGTCACATTTTATTTGTTGCCAGTTTACAGAAGCTAAAAACCACTTGAGGGAGTGTGTTCTAATGATTTTCAACCAAATGCTGTAGTTTTGTTTTTTTTTAATTATCGTATTGTGCTTTACAAAAGTAATGGGCCGCTTGAGACTATACAGTACATTCTAGTGACTTGGCCTTTTGTGTCATGTTGTTTTAATACGCCTCCAAAATTATTATTATTATTATTATTATTATTATAACAATAATGATGAGGATGATAATAATAATAATAATAATAATAATAATAATAATAGTAGTAGTAATGGAACAGTGAGCCTGCAGTTTTCTGACAATTTCTGACGTTTGTGGTGTGAGTCTTACAGATTAAAGTGATGCTTTTGTTTTTGTTAACTACTACATTTTCTACAGCCTGTTTTGCTGAGCTATTGTAATAGCCTGGCCTGTTATTAAGCAATATTTGTCGTACTCTGTGTGTGTGTGTGTGTGTGTGTGTGTGTGTGTGTGTGTGTGTGTGTGTGTGTGTGTGTGTGTGTGTGTGTGTGTGTGCTCCTGTGTATCCATGCAGCATGAACTCTGGTCACAAATTGAGGCTTCTTCCCATGTGATTGGATGATGTGTCTGGTTAATGTTGTTTTTGATTAGTTTTATTCAAAATATTATTTACTGTGGTTGGACCTTCATGATTAGACACCTCTGTATGTGTATGTGTGTATTTACAGAACAGGCCGTCGGCGGTTCAGGGCAACCAACAGCAGACCCCCTCTCCGGCCTGTATGAACCCAAACCCAGCCCTGATGAACTCGCCCTGGGTGAGATAGAGTCGGCGGCCCCATTGCTCTGGAAAACTCGCTCACTTCATCTATCAACTATGCTTAAGAGACTCATGCACACTGCACTTTTTTTTCTCCATGCTGCTTCTATTATGCTTTGGAATAGCACGAGTGTGGATGACACCGAGGTACCTCCCCGCTATCACGCTCTTAGCAACATTAATGCTATTACACCCACATGCATGTCCGAGCACTTCGAGGGAGAAAGGAGAAGCCGAAGGGCCTCCCTGTCTCAGGGGAAGCTGGTGTATGCAAAAGAGGGACTGCACTTGCTCTGCCCATCACTGTTAATGATTTTATGCACGACCTTTATTGTTTTTTGTTTATTTTGTATACCATTTGAAAACAGGCGCTGCTCTTTATTTTGTGTAAAGATTTCATAACAAATGGACCACCTGAAATTTTGATTTACATTCACAGACCCTTCCATTGCTCACTGTTATAATATAAAAAATAAGTGTTAAAAAACTAAAAAAGTAAACAGGTTGTTGAATAATAAGCCAATAAATCTTACCAAAAGTCAATAAAGTGAAATACAAAATGAGTTTATATATATTATTAACATGCAAATTATGTTCCGTGCTTTTGCGACTTTACCATTTTGGAAAGATACAAGGTTTCTTCACTACAGGCTGTGCTCATACTGCTGTCGCACATTGCATTGCCAGCTGTGGCTTTCCATCATTTTCGCTTGTATGTCTTGCCCATCACATCCTCTTTAGTTTCAGCGGCATGTGTCCAGTGCAGAAGCTGGGTGCGAAATACGAAGTTGTCTAAGCTGTTTCTTCCATGCACATCCAGGCCCACGTGGTAGCTTACACATAATGGATGTCACTTGGTGTGCTCAGCGGTTTTTGGATGTCTCTCTGCATCATTATGATTGGCTGTCTGTTTTTTCTCCTTCTTGCCCCCCCCCATCCTTCATCCTCCTCCTCCTCTTCCTTCTGGTCACAGTACCGGTATCAGGATGATGATTCTCCACCCCCCGAGCATGGCTTCCCACGGCTGACCAATGAGGTACGCGCACCTGAGCTGGTGCATGTGTCGGAGAAGAACCTGTCGGAGATCGAGAATGTGCACGGCTACGTCTCCCATTCACACATCTCACCACTCAAGGTCAGTTACTTTCCCCACAGGCCACGCCATGAGAGACTGCTGCCATAGTCTTTTTCTCTTTGTTTCTTATTCTTTGTCTTGACCGACAAGTCTCTCCCTTTGCCTCTTTCTCCTTCTCCTCTCCTCGTCTCTTTCATTCATTTTCTCCCTCGATCACTTTCATGCAGACGTCATTATGAAGGGAATCAGGTTCAGTGGAGAGGACATCAGTGCCACATACAGTACCGTTCAAACATTCAGTCAAGCTGTTTGCTATTCATCCCGCTTTTTGCTTAGAAAGAATATAGGTTCCTAAATAATTCTTGACCTTCAATTTGGTTCTAGATAAATATTAATATGGTATTGATGTAGAGGTTTTTGATACTCACACGTTATTCACAAAAATGGTTCTATAAAGCACTATCCAAGTATTGCATCATAAGCTTGCCATATCGTTCACCGCTACAACACAATCAAATATATGGAATGGTTATTTTGTTTCTATGGCACATGGATCTGATATGGTGTCAAAACGTGGGTGCTGAAAACCCTAGGGGAGGTTTCAGTTCCTCAAACAACTGCTTGGAAGGTTTATTTTTCCACACAGAATGGCAGCATTGGGCCACAACCAATGTGTAGTTTTGGCAAATCAGTTGATTTATTTTCTTGATTCATTAAGGTGAGCTCATAGTGGAATTTAACAAATCGCTACTGTCATATCAAACCTTGAGACGGCAGTTTATTTAGGATGGACCAGTAAAAGTCTTCCAAAATGTCACCTTACATTAACATAAATGTTAAAAACGTTTTTTCCTTATGAGGTTGTTTCAAAACATGGTTTTGGTACAACAGTGAAAAATCTAAGCATTATTATTGGGTGCAAAGAGGAGAAAAGGTATTACACCTTTGTACCTCCAATCATCTCATAAGATGTGACTGGATTTATTGTTTATCCGTATTTATTGTAATGTTAATGCATAATTCAGAGGCAAGAAGCCATTAAACTTTTTAAAAATACTGTTTCTGTGCATACATTGGCAATAGCCAAAAATGTTTGGACGTTCCTGCTCCAGAATTTACTCTAGTTTTGTTGTCCAACATCTTTGCTGCCAGTGCAATACTTCAAAAGACACATGTAACTAGAAATGTACATTCTGCAGCACCTTTAGCTTGTCTTTCAGCGGGTGAACCGTCAGCACTGCAGAGCGCTTGTTATGTAACATTAAGCATGTCAACTCCCACCTCTGTGCTTTGAGAGGAACACCTGGCTTTGCAGATGGTGCCAGCAGTGGCCTTCAGGTGGAGCACAGCAGCTGAAAATATCAGCTACATCTCTGCAGCCATGCCATTCAACTCAGCATGCTTGTGAGCCCTGGGGTATTTGAGGTTTAGCTTCATGAGTCTAAATGCTGTTAATTTGGTAGACAGGCATGAACAGTTGGCGGTAAACAGCTACGTTTAACTTGGTGCAATGTGAATTGCCAACACTAGATGGCGATCAGTCCACAGTAAAGTGTGCACTCAAAACCTGTTGAAGTTTAAGCAGGGTTTAAATTTGTACATGTCTGTCATTTTAAATATTAGGGAGAAGACAGTGGTTTCAATTTATAGTCCATGTCATTCCAGTGTAAATAACAGTCACAGAGGTCGTTGATAGTATATAAAAAGTAATTGATAGTATAAATGCACATATTGGGATACTAGGTCCCCACCTAGTAATTGACTGTAATTCAGAGAACGTATGTGAAAATCACTTAGGCCAGTCATTCACATATGATGCCTGCAGTCTGTCTGGGCAGTTTAACACCTGTTTGAGTGGCATGAATAGGCCATTTCTGTGAGCTAATCTGTCAGAAGTCCAGTCTGTAAAAAGCACAATCCTGAGTTGTTTTTGCCCTATTGTACAAGCGTTGGCCATTTCATAGCTATAACACAACGTTTCCCAGCTGAAGAGATGATTCCTGTAGTAAAGAACTAATGTGTAACTGATGTGAGGGCACCATACATCTTTTAATACATTTTGGAGGCTTAGCTGCCTATGAGGATGTTTCTCATATATACTATATGGACAAAAGTATTGGGATACACCTGTTTTTTCACGGTTTGGACTAAGCCCCTTACTTCCAGTGAAGGACAATCTTAATGCTTCAGCAGACCGAGACATTTTGTACATCCCCATGCTTCCAACTTTGCGGACCCAGTTTGGGGACGAACCTTTTCTATTCCAGCATGACTGTGCCGAAGTGCACAAAGCAAGCTCTATAAAGACATAAAGACGTGGCTGGATGAGTTCAGTGTGGAGGAACTTGACTGGCCACACAGAATCCTGACCTCAACCCCATCCAGCACCTTTGGGATGAACTGGAACGGAGATTGCGAGCCAGACCTACTCATTCAACATCAGTGTCTGACCTCAGAAATGCTCTACAGAATGAATGGCCTCAAATTTCCCACAGAAACGCCAAAATCTTGTGGAAAGCCTTTCAAGAAGAGTGGAAGCTGTTATAGCTCCAAAGGGGGACCAGCTCCTTATTAAAGTCTGTGTATTTAAATGCAATACCATTGAAGTCCCTGTTGGTTTAATGGTCAGGCGTCCCAATACTTTTGTCCATATAGTGTAGCTATATCTACAGCAACTATACAAAAGACAAACAAGAATGCTTGTGTCAGTTGCTTTAAGTAAATTATCATCATTTAGCACTGGAATGTAACCAAAGTCAATGAAAAGGAAGTGTTTTGGAGTGAAAGAAAGCTGGAGGTAATGTGGTCCATCTAGATAAAGAAGTTTGACTTGCATTGCATAAGATTCCGAGTTCACCAAGCTTCAAGGAGCACTCAGCACTTTTTGTAATTGTTTTCCACAACGTCTCATGACTAATCGACCAAAACTTTAAAGTCTTAAGACCTCTTTTCATTCCATCATTTTATGGTGAGATCAGTCATTTTATTGCGCAATGCTGTTCTTCTGCAGACACAGTCATAGAGATGAAATTTTGCCTAATAAATTCTCTTTATCTGTGCATAGCGCTGAAAATCTGTAGAGTTTTTTAACTCTCCCAGCAGAGCTGCACATACCTGCAGGATTGCATACCTTTTCAACCAAGGCAATGTTTTTATGACATTTGCTGAATAATTCCACAGTAGATGTTTAAAGCTTGGCATATCTCTTAACTAATAAGATATGCTAAACCAGGCCTGCAAATTCCCGTAGATGATTACAAGGAATATGTGAATATTTTTGTGTCATTTTAATCACTCTGAACTCTTAGACTCACGCTTGTCACTTCAGACAAATGTCGTATTTGCATGTTACATTATGTTGAAAATGCTAATGTGGTAATAATATCATGTTTGGAGATACCCTGACCTAGACCAAAACCGGATTCTCCATGACCGTACCATCCATTTTAGTCAGTAACAGACAATAATGTGACAAAAAAGGAAAATATGTAAAGTTTAAAAATGTGGAGTTTCTTATAGACGCTATTAAAATTCTAAAAATTTGAGCTCCCACATGTTGTAGCCGGCCAGAATGTGTTCTTTTGCTGAGACCTGAGTTTATATCCTGCCAAAGCAACAGTCTGGGGTTACAACTCTGGATGCAGGAGGACTTTTCACTTGATACACGTCAGAGCAGGGTGTCTGATAGGTCAGGATTTGGACAGTGAGCCCTCTCACTTGTTTACCTGCCATATGGTGTTGGGTGAACAGCAATTTGAAAGAATACATACCTGCTTCACCTGTCTTAGAATGTATTATTTCTTTATTTCTTTACCTGTCTTATTTCTTTATTTGTATACTCCAAGGGAAAAAAATTGTGAAGAAAAAAGTCCCCACCTCCAACTTTAGACAATATTAAATTGAAACATAAATAACTTTTAAATGCAGACAGCTTCTTTGAAATGAAACATGAGGGAGAACCAGTATCCCTCGTTTAAATATAACCTCTTGTGTCCTGTTTGTTGTCATTGTCATTTAAATGTATTTTTCATAAATCTATTTCTTTAGAGACATCTTTTGAACTTGTGACATTATCTAGCTTGGTATGTAAGCAGAGTGGTATCTACACCACTCGAATAGTCTTTTCTTATGCAAATATTCAGTGACGCCAGACCATAATTTGTGTAGTTACCTGTATATCATGTCCGTTCAGCTTGTGTATAGCTGTGTACCGTGGTGTTGAAGAGACAACGCATGCTAGCAGTCTAGGAAGTCACTTCCAGCATGCTAGAAAGACAGCATAGGCCTCTCACTCAGGCCAAAACTCTAGATGTGGACCCAGACCAAGATATCTCAGTAATGAGATACAGTCCCAGACCAAGGCCATGTTTATGTGGTCACAAGATAAAGAGTCTGTGGGTAAACATAGCAAAGATGGCTCTAATGAAAAGTCATGCAGCATTGTAGATATTTTATTTGAAACACTGTTGTAGAACCAGTAGGGCTTACTGAGGCTCAACAAAGCCCTGATGTAGCTTCCACTGGGTTGCAGCACCCAGACTTAAGAAGCCCTAAATAAGTCACAACAGTATTTAAGGATTTCCTGGACAGCCCGGAAAGAAGGTTGTTTATTCGCCAGACTTGCTCACCATGGCATTGAAGGATGTCACTGTACTGGTAGTCAAAGCTATACAGTGTTTGGCACAAACAGCAAGTCAGTGTCTTGTCTTACACTGACATCCAGGACAAACTGTCCAAAAAATAAACCAAGATTAAAGAGCTTTTTTAGGCCATGCACTTTATTTTTCCACATGAAAATTCAAGATTTTGACTAGAATATCTGCTCAAAGAAAGTGTGCTTCATTTTTAAAATGTTGCTGTATATCACTGATGTTGCTACAAGACTCTACTTAACTGGATTGCGCTTGTAGTGTCTATATCAGAACATGTTCTCCACTTCCTAGAGTAGGCTGAGTAGCTTAGCAGAAAGCACTAATGAAAGGCTAACAGACTAACACTTAAGTAATAATAAACAGACCTCAAGTTCAAGCTTTTACAGGAGTTATTTTCAAAATGAAAACATACAGTATAAATATCATTGCTTGGAATTCCTGTTAAGAGCTTTAAATGTCTATTAAAGCAGGAATTGGCATCAAATGTGAGCATAACACCCTGCTAGTTTGGTGCAAGCGTAGTACAACAGCCAGAAGTTCGGTGCATAAGTATCATGGAACTTAAGAATAGGTTAATTACGTAATTATATAATGCTATAATTTTCTGTTTTATTTGTGCTTTTAAATGCACTAATGCTGACGATGCTTCAAATGGGATATTGGCCATTTACACATAACTACATTACTTTAAAACATCTTGCTAGTTATAATGATGTGCACATGTAATGTTTTATTCTCTTTTACTATTTTACTGATTCTTACAGAGCATTAATAAGTCACTAGACTATGTAAATCCCCTCTTCTCTCTCTCACACCTTCTCTCTCTTTCTCTCTCTCTCTTCCTCAGGGGGTTTCTCAGAATGTGACTCTCCATCTGAGGAAAATTCTCATTGAGCACTTTCTTTATAGCTTAAATGTCTTGATGGTTCAGGTGTGTTGTAAAAATATGACAATATAATACATGTCATATATTGCATAGATCTATAGCTCAGGAGCACCTCTGCTAAAATACTTAGCAACTGGATTTGAAACTCACTGCTCATACTGAACACTTCTCCAGCATGGCGGCTATTAGGACAGGAAGGATTTGGCCAACATGTGATAACCAAGACACAAAATTATGCAATTTAAATAAAAGATTTTTTTCTAACCCAGTTATGGTTTAGAAAAGAAACCAAAAAAACAACAACAACAACAATAAAACATAAGCTTACGGGAGTCCAGCCCTGGCGAGCGAAGGACTCAAACTTAATTACGCCTAAATGCCGTAAAATTGACAGAATCATTCACATTATTTATATAGTGTTTTTGAAGACCTATGAAATCTTTTAGCTTCTCCAGCAAAAAACTTCCCTAAAACCTAAAGTGTGGCAGAGATTCCTGTGCAACTAAAAGCGCAACTCTGCCATTCAGTAAGAGAACCCCATAGCGACTCCGTGGGCGTCTTGAGCATTCTACTAAGTGGCGAGCCGTGTGACAAGGGTATACCTGTGTTTTTATCCCTGCTGTGTTTACACCTCCGAAACAGCAGGGTTTAAAAAGCTTTTTGGAACCACTTCAGGGCCTAATTTATACATTTGCCAACATCAGAAAAACAAGCAAAGAATGATAGAATTAAATTGTCCTGGAATGTGGAGAAGCCTGGCGCTTCAGAGCAGTAAATGGACCAGCTGCTGCTGAGCCTGTCTGTAGTAGTCTTCAGAATGCTACTGCTAAAGCCAGGGTCACATTACATGAGCTTTGCCACAGTTAGAGCTGTAATTCACAACTGGTTTGAGTCTGCTAGACTGCATTTTGTAGGGCAGTCGCGATCAAACATTAGCACAGAAAACTGAGAAAGACCTTGCTTTCTTGCCTCCTGGTTTCTTGTCTCTTGATTCAGGTCACTTGGAGAATATCAGTTATGTTTGTTTGTTTGTTTGTTTGTTTTCGTGTTAGTTTAAACTGAAATGTTAATGTAAGTAAATCAAGAGAAAGGTGAAAAATCCCCTGGCCTTTCAGATTTATACTAGCTAGGTATAAACTACAGGCTAGCTATCCCCCACCCCCAAATCCTTCAGGACAGTTCTAACCAATGCAATGCCGCAGTGCTCTTTTAGCTGTTATAACAGAATTGACAATTAGGATTTCCCTCCAATTGTGTTGAGCAGATGTTGCGTTAGTGGCGTTTCGAAAAGATGTGGTGACTGGCTTTGCATGTGTGATGGAAAAATACAGTCTGGACCCTCCTTCAGGGTTAACAACATGATATGACTAAATTGGACGAGAAATTTTGGGGAAAAAATTCTTTACTGAGTCAGAGCAAACTGAAGTACAAACAACACCACAAAACCTTTCTACATCATGTTCATTCTGTTGTAAAAGTTCTGTTTCTATAAGCAGAGGACATTATTGTGTGAGTTTAATGTGTACAGTATGCATGATCCCTTGTCGTTTAGAATGTGATCCCTAATTTTCAGCAGCAATGATTCTTTAGAAATTAAAAAATGTGACTTGTGTATGTGCTTGTTCATGATTTGTTAGATTTTTCTAAGCTGTGGGGTTTATCCAGCGCTTAAGACCACAACTTTGACCATAGTTTTATCAGGTCTATACTGGTCATCTGACTATTTATCATCTATCATCCAGCGCTGTAATGATAGCGGTTCGTAGCTCAGGCTAGATAGATGCATAATGAGACTGACTCACTCTCACTCGCCTATCCATCTGAACCCTGAAACCTCTCTCTCGTTCTCTCTCTCTCTTTCTCTTGGCCGTGGCTCATGCAGTGCAACAGAGTTCTCATCCTTCTTTCCTTTCCCTATCTTCCCTGGCCGGGTCTACTTTCTAGTGATCCTGTCTTTTTTGTTGTTATTTTCTCACCCGCAGCCCGCGCTGGTTACCCGGTTTGATCTAACATACCCGGGGGTGACCGCAGCAAACTACCTGGCAAGTTCACCATTTTATTTTGAATGTCTTTTTATTTTTGTGTGATTTTTTTGTTGTTGTTGTTGTTCGTCTGTCCAGAGGAACATTTCATAATGTGTTCATGTTAACGTTCTGGTGCTGTGTCCCATTTGCATGGAATTCTTCAGAGGGTCTCAGATAGCAATCTGCAGAAAGTCTCTGGAGACCCCTTAGTAGCCCTTTGAAGAAGCTCATCTGTGTTTTGCAGTAACTTCTGCTTTTCAGACATTCATTGAAAGAAATCAAGCCTGGCTGTACACTATTATTCATGTGATTTTTTTTTTTTTTTTTCAGTTTCTTTTTGTGGATGTGTTTGTAATATTGCTTATGTTTGATAACTTGCTTGGTGTATTTGGAATATGTACTACATTAATGTTCTTGCTGTGTCTTTTACCTTCCTTTCACAAATGCTGGTTTGTTACAGATGCTTTAGAGTTAAACAGGATGATCGTCATTTAATTAGGAGGATAGAAGGCTGAAAAAGCTGTACAAGTGTTACAATATGATATAATGGGCTGCACTTTATACAGGATGATTTAAAGTATGACTTTAAAGGTTGCTGTGTTCTCTATGGTATCCATTAATAAGAACAGAGTACATGCCATTTGAAAAGAAGACCTTGCATGTCTCTTGAATGCACGGTGTAGTTATTGAGTGTGTGTGTGTATGTATGTGTGTCAGCGAAAGACAGGGCTGTACAACTTTCTGATGTTTCTGTTTAGCTCAGTTTTCTGATGTTTCTGTCTTGTCCCTGTCCTGTCCCTTCCTATACTGTCCTATTCTGTTCTACCCTATTCTATCTCATCCTATTTTATGCGATATTACCCTGTCCTATTCTGTCCTGCCCACTCTCCTCCACTGTCTGAAACTGTACCTTTGCCAGTGGTATACTTCTAACTCCCTGGCAGGTGTATTTGGCCCATATTACTGTGTATTAATCTTGTTGTTGTCAAATAGCTGATACAACACATTATAAAAGCCCAAAATATACACGATTCACATACTCTACAGTCAGCGTTGGCGAGACCCCAGTGCTACACACCTAAACTCTTGATTGAATCTCTATCGACCTTTTCTGCCTATAATTGCCAGTCCTGCCACCTCCTTGTGGCTTGTGTGCTGCTTCTCCTTTATGCACAGAGAGGCTGAGGTGAGTTAGCTAGAGCTCCATTATATTCTCCCTGAGTCGTGTTTAGGCTAAGTATGCCATGAATCAGCTTTTTTTTCTTCTTCCTCTTTTTTCTCCCACTCTGCCATGTGGCCTTGGGAACCGTGCTAAAAGACTTCAACACAATGCTCTGTGGTCTCTCAAAAGCCAGGGGTGTGCTGAAGCAGTGGCTTACACATAATATCGACTCAAGCAGTTTTCATCTGTCACCTTTTACTTCTGAAAATATAAACGCAGAATAAAAATGTGGCTGCTCTGCCAGATTAGCCTTTAGTCCTTCATCAGCGAGGCGCCTTGAACTTTGAGGGTAATAATGTTTGTCTTAATGGCAACAGAGCACAGCAGGACAGGGAGAATGATCTTTATCAGGTGAGACAGAGTGATTGGAGGGCCCTCGTTCTTTTGCGTGTGTGTGTGTGTGTGTGTGTGTGTGTGTGTGTGTGTGTGTGTGTGTGTGTG
>JBBJLS010000036.1:7142667-7154375 GCA_037577275.1 Bryconaethiops microstoma
TGTGTGTGTGTGTGTGTGTGTGTGTGTGTGTGTGTGTGTGTGTGTGTGTGTGTGTGTGTGTGCGTGCGCGCGCGCGTATGGTTAAGGGTTAATGGTGAATGTTGCGTTATCTCTGCACCCTGGTGAAATAATTGCAGCAGCCATGTTCGAGCGCAGTGTGCATCCAGCGATCTGCTGATTGTCTGGGTGATGAGAAGTGGGCTGGAATTAGAAATCAGGCACCAAGCCTCTGTAGAGAGGAGCGGAAGACAGTGCTTTCTAAGAAGAGATATCAATCCTGTTCTTGATTAGCAGTAGTGAAAATATCAATTAAGTTTATCTGAATATTTTCGTTATATACTCACTACCTTCTTAATGGAAATCCTGTAGTGAAAAATTACGGTTTTCCCTTTACCCCACAAGTAATCAGTCAACCAACACCTTGGTTCCCGAATTTTGTTTTGGAGCTACAATGCTAATGTTGTTAACACAAAACAGAAGCTTATAGCCACGTATTGCACTGTGCAAGCTGTGTAATTAAAACGTCACACACGTGCCTCAAACCACATTGTGTTCAGTAATCTCCATCTGCTTTAGTGGTTTTTAACATCATATGACATTGCTATCTATAAAATACATCCATACAAACATCCCGGAGAAAGCTACAACCAGTCTTAGGAACCTGCTAGCCTGAATTGTATCTGTACTACCTTTCCATTTTATACATGTCATTATGCCATGCAGAGAGAAATAATATAAACCGGTCTATTTGGTTTAAGACAAATGTGATACATTTTGCACAATGCTTATTGAGTGGGGTATCTTCCATAGCGTAATAGACACATTAACCTAGTAGCTCCAGTGCAGGTCTAAAGCAGCACTTCAGATGCCAGACCTGTCTTGGCTAATCAGTTACTTGTGTGGTACAAGGAATATTGTAAATTTGAGTTTATGCTGTTGTTTTTGAGTTGTTTCTGCAAAGCCTTATACATAGGAAGCCTTTTATTTACTTAATAACTGTTTTTGCTTGCGTTTTTTTAATAATGCAATATGCAGAGTGATGCCTTGGGATTGTTGGGGTTGGGAGAGAAGGTTATATCTAGCCGAAGCAGATTGAGACGTTATTATATTAGACTATGTAAAACCAGGTAGAGCAGTTTCCATTTTTGTCCTATTAGCATACTAATTGTTTTTTTGGGTTTTTTTTGCTCTTCCCATTTTTGGCAGTTAGACTGAACCTACCCAGTGTGGCCTTGCGGCCCGAGCTTAATGAACGTGCCCTGCAGGTCTTCAATATCACTCGGCTTATTACTGCTTTAAAAGACTCCCTGAAAGAGCTTTAGGAGTCACTGCCTATAAACTCTGAGCACACATACACTCACACACAGTGTGGTAGAAAAAGAATAGTTCTCGGATCATGTCAAATTAAAGAGAGTACTGGAAATAAAGCCATTTTTAACACACATAATCCTCTGGATGTGTAAATAAAATACAGTTAATGTGTTTAACTGTGCATGTGTCTAGTATAAAGCACTCAGGTAAAAGGTATAGATAAAAACTAGACAAACTAACAATCTGTCAATAAATTGCATCTGAGGGCAAGGATGAATCACTTACTGAATTACTCACTTATAGTGTACATATACATACATAAGATTTTTTGTCCAATATGTTAATCTTAATAACAATCAACAGCAATACTAATGCTGTAGAGAGTGTGTACTAATTTTTCACCTAGAAGATGCTGTAATTTGACTATGATTTGGGTTAAATTTGTATATAACAATGAAGAAAGAAAAAAGTTTTAAAAGTCGGAAAAACTGTTAAATTAACTTTAGCCTCACTATTACGTTGCACTAGACCATAATTGCATATATCAATCTCAAGAACAATTACTAAATAAGACGTTATTATCACATTGTAGTTCAATTACACCTTCATTTATCCACACAACTTTATTGTATATACGTGTCATTACATAAGTCAAACACGGGATTTAGATGTGATCGCCTTCAAAGCTCTATAGTTATAAGCTAAATAACTGTAGCAAAGCTAAATAACAATAACTGTTTATTCTGAATGCAGTAATGTACTAAATGCTCTTCTGACCAAACAGCAGCCACAATTCCTTATAATGATATTTGATGTATAATGAGGCCAATTTATTTTTGACAGATAATGTTTTAATTACATTATTGGGCTTATTGCTTTGTAAATACTTCCTAACAAAAAAAGTTATGAAAATTGTTAGGAAAAATGAACTACAGCTCCTGAGTAGTGCAGCTGTCAAATTGTTGAGAATATCATCAAGAGATCATAAGTTCGATCCAAGAGAGCTTCTCTCTCACTGGGTGGGTAGGACGGGCTTCCCTTTCTCCCCATCACTCAAGGATATGTAGCTGCAATAGGTAATCAGCAACTGGTAGTCAGCGTTCTCTTCCAAATGTGTCACACTGTCCTTCACCTTCGCAATGGTGGTGTATCATGATGGAGGGGTCCTAAATTGAAAAATTGGGAACAATCATCAAAAAATCAAATTTCAAACACGTTCAAAAGTATCTTCCTCTACGAGTGCTCAGTTTTTATAATCATTGCATGCAGTCCATTACTGCCCTGTTCTCTTTTCCACCATTTGTTTCAAATCATAATCTCTTGAAACCCTAAAAAATTCATCATCTTGGAAAACAGAAAAGATATGACATTTCTCACTCAGACGGCATCATACAGTATCGGCGGGTACCATCAACTTTCGGGCTTGAAGGAAAGCCACATTTCGGCACTCCATTATTTTTATCTGCAACGAGGCCAGTGTAAAAGTGCTTCACAAACACAAACAGTTCTGGCTTCTTCACGCTTCTGTGACAGCTAGGCATGTTTCTTGTGCAAACTCAGTGTCGTGGTGAAAAGAGAACGGCAGTGGGCTAAGGTGAGAAACGTATGAAAAGAATCGACTCACAGATTGATGGCTGTTGCCATAGTAATGGTGTTAAGTGGTGCCGCGTCTTTTGGATGTTCATGGGAGAGCAGAGAGCAACTTCATAAGTCATTCTTCCTCCAAAGCAGAGGTTGTGTGATCCTGGCTTTAAGAGGAGGTGCCCTGTTTTTCATCTGCGTCATGCTCTACACAGTTCCATGAAAAACAGGAACCCTAATTTTCTGTTACCACCGACCCTGTTACTACTTACGTAAATAGGACACATTAACACAGCCGAGAGTGGAATACTTGTTGGGCTGAATTATGAATAGAAAGATCATAATCTAATCTCTCACTTTCTCTCTATCTTTATCTATCTATCTGTCTGTCTGTCTGTCTGTCTGTCTGTCTGTCTACCTTTACCTCTATATATCTGTCTGTCCTATTAATCTATTTGTCTATTTACTTTCCATTTATCTATCCCTGTTGCTCTTTTTATCTACCTACCTACCTACCTACCTCCCTCCCTCCCTATATATTTACCTCTATATATCTATGTCTGTCCGATTCATCTATTCGTCTATTTACCTTCTATTTCTCGTTATCTCTCTTTCTGTCTTTCTTCATGCTGTTTGTTTTTTCACCTGTTTTTATTTCTTTTCCTCTATTGCTACCTCCCTCTCTCTCTCTTTGTCACACTCCCTTTCTGTACTATTATCTATCCTATGTTTGTTTTTGTTTTTGTTTTTTTTACATGGTCACGCTCTATCTTTCTGTCTTTCTCTCTCTTTCTCTCTGTGATCACACAGCAGATGCTGAGAAGGTCACAGCCGACAGAAGTAGGCACAGTGACGCTGTCTGAATACAAACTAAAGGACTTTGTGCTTCCTTAATTGTGAAGACAAAATGTCTTGACTTGGTCATGTTGCTGATTTATTATGTAACATTTGTTTTGTAGTAGAAGCTACACTTTACACCAAAAAGTTATGAGCACCTGCCCTTCCAATGATTTTGAATTACAAAGAGTTTTAAGCAGAAGCCTTTTACTCTTCTAAGAAGGCTTTACACCAAAAGTTGAAACATTGTGGTGAGGACTTGCTTGCAGTTGGCCATAAAAGCATTAGTGAGGTCAGGTACTGAGGTTGGATGATTGGTTCTGAATCACAAACATTGTAAATCATCCCAAAGGTCTTGAAGACTTCTACAGTCAAAAAACAGTAATATCACCTGATGGTGTTTGGCTTGTGGTTTGGTTTGGTTTCTACTTCTGGTGCTTTTCTTTCCAAATTGCAAAGAACCTATGCGAACACTCTAAAGTAATTATGTCTACTAATGGGACATCAGAGTACATATACTGTGTTGTATAATTATAAAAATGATACTAAGAGTGGGTGGTGTGAGCTATTAGGTTCTTAAAAGACATTGTTTACCAACACACAACAGGCGACCTGTAGTTTGAGTTAGTAATTGATTTAAAGGAATATTCCACCATTTTTAAACCTAATCATTGCTCGCTGTCATGTCCTGTCAATAGCCGCTAGAGGCCGCACTTTTTTGTGCTTTGGTTTTGTTTTGGTAACTCTTATTTTGATATCTTGAGCACGCCGGCTTTGAGTTTGTTGTTTATGTGTTTCAGCTGGCTGGCGTGCTCAGGGGAAAGAAGCTTTGTGTTTTCATTGGTTTAGAGACTTTTGTGTTTAGTATTTAAGTTCGTTTGTGGTGGACCTCACTGTCTGTCCACCGTCATTCTGGGTTGGTGTTTCTCCATTCTCCTTTTGATTAAAGTTTCAGCTTGAGTCCTGTTTCTGGCCCTCATGCCACTTCAGCTTGAGTCCTGTTTCTGGTCCTCATGGGGAACCCTGACACCCACAGAATATGAGCAGTTACCACAGACTATAATTTGAATGCACTGACCTGTGCTTCAAACAGAACAGAGGAGAAAGCACACGGTGCTTGCCATTAATTTCTAATTTAGGTGAGTTTCAAGTCGACAAGTTTTCTGCTGGTAGTCATCCATGGTAATCAATCAACAGACAAAGATTACGCTGAAGATCTCTGGAGTATTCCTTTAACTGCCTGTCATGTAGCACCTCTTTAACACGATAGAGGTGAGTTGTTTTTTTTTTTTGCTTATTAATTTCTAGACAAAAGCAACTGTGACATACCAACCGTTTACAGTCTCTAATCCGTTTCACACAAGTCACTGACTAGTTCTCATCTTTTAAAGTCCTGCGTTTACAGTCCTTGACAACAGTTGCTTGGTAACTGGTTTGTCCTAGTGAAAAGATTTTAATAATCAAGCTCATACACCTCAGTGACCTTGTTATTATCATGTGGCCTATCTGAGCACCTTACGGGTGTGTCTTCACCCTGCATCTTTAATGACAGCTTGTGTGAGCAGGTATGACAGGGTCTCAGTGTTCTGTCAGGGTTAGGTGATGGAGGTGTTAAAATGATAGAGCACTCAGATTTCTTTTTCTTTCGCAAGAGGAAAGAAAGCAGGCAAACAGCTTGCTTTTCTGTGTCATTTTCCCTTTTCATTTTTTATTTTATTGTCAAACAGTTTATCTAAAAATCATGCACTGTCCTATAGGCAAAAGGATGGAGGGAGTGTTCAAAGAGTTGATGTGAACATACAGTTCTGATAATCCTTAATTCTTTTCCTTAAAACTATTTCTTGGAATATTTACGCTTATATAAGCTCTCATAGTGGCATAAAGTGATATGTTTTGAAGTACGGTTGGTAAAAAGCACATTGTAGAGACACTATTTTACTTGTAGACCACTCTGTTCATATTTAGCTGCAACACATGATTACAATCGACACTCACCCATACGGTAAACTTTTGAAAACATCAGGTGCCCTATACATTTCATGACAAATAGACCAATAGAAATGGTGCAAAGTTACTGGTTGCATTAAAGTACGTTGAAGTTAGGTATCTTTAAGGCTTTGCTGAGATAATATTGCTATACAGTTATTAATTCTAGGAATGTAAATTTAAAGAATTTAAAGGCTCAAACATCATCAGGCACAGTAACAGTACCCGCCAATAGCTTGTTGTGTGTATCAGCAAAGATGCATACACCAAGAAACAAAACCGGTCATTAATGGCATTGTGCATACAGAGGTCTCTCATACAGCCCAGAGTAGCACCGACAGTGGCATTAAAATCCTTGTATTTGGAGGTTTTGGAGCTGGCATGACACACTGCAGTGTAAAAACATTTTAACATGTTTTATGTGGCCTTGGAGAGCATTCTCAAAAATGTGTTTTTGGTGATCAGAAGGCCCAAATGAAGAAAATGTATCTGGACATATCCTATTTCCTTTTTTCTCTGTTCCTCTGCTCTAGTCTCCTCTTATCTCCTCTAGCCTCCTCTCCTCTCCTGTTTTTCTAAATGCCATCCTGAGCTCTGATTTGCAGTGGACTCACTTTATTTCCCAGAGAGCACCTGGAGAATTGAACCACACACCTGTTACTGCTCTTTCTTTTGTTTTGTGATGAAAGCCTAATTTTGTACACAGGAACAGATTGCACTGCAAAGAAGCCCACATCTTCAACGACGACACTTCAACACTGATGCAGTCTAGTGTAACTAGATATTGTCAGCGAGAGCCAGAGGAAGGAGGCACAGATGCAGGAATCGCTTTACTTGTTTTACAAACTACAACTCAAAGAAGGCACAAGGGCCTAAACAAACTAAAAACATATAATTTGATAACAGAAGTCGTGAGAATGACGGTGGACCAACACCGGTACACGAAACAAAGGCACTTAAATACAAAACAGAACTAAACCAAGAACAAATCAAAACACAGAATCACTTTACTAAAACACCAAACAGCTGTAACTAAGAACATGAATCAAACACTACGAAAACACCGAACATTACTGCAAAATAAGACTTCATTAAACAAAACAGAAAGAGTGGCCTCTAGCGTCACCTGACCAGGGACATGACAGCTAAACTATTAATATACTATTTGTATATTAATCCTAAGATTTACTTTTCAGTAAGTGCTATAAATTGTACTATAACCATGAAACGAATATGTGAGTTCTGTAGATACAGGAATCTAAAGTTTTGAAGTACAGGCCCATATCCATGTCAGCCAGCAAACTAGCACACTGCACTTTAAAGCACATATATATGCACACTGCACAGATCTTGTTTCTGTTTGAAATACTTGTAATATTTTTAACTGGAATATGCATTTTTCTGTCTATTTTTTTTTTTACCTTGGTTTAGCCTGTCCAAGTTTCTCTTTAATTTAAATTATTTGATAACTTTCTTGCAGTCTTATGGCTGGACCCAGGGGCCCGTTTCACTAGATGTTGAAACGAGAATCTTGAATCTTGCGCTTTAAGCCCAAGGGCTACAGAATGAAGAGTTTGGGTTTCAGCACCATGGAGAGCTCAGTTACTCTTTTGTGAATTTCAGAACTAGTCTAATTTAAATGTAATTTGATTCCAAAAATCTCAACATGCCTAATGCTGCTGCCTTCTAAAATACCTAATAAACAAAAACTCTAATTTTATTTAATCTTTAACAAATTTTATAAAAATGGATGCAGGTATTTTAGTGTATCCAACCCAAACCAAACAAAATGGCGTATGAACTCTATATATACGTATATAAAATATGAGAGAATGAATAAGATATAACAGAAAGGATACTTCCTTCTCTCGTCATTCGTGGCCGTCACAACAGCAACTCCGTGGAAATAGATTCACAATTAGTAGGCTAATGTGTGTGGCCTCTGGGAGAGTTCTTGGAAGGATCCATTTGATGTACTCTGGCTTTCTGTGCCTCCCTGTTATGGATATTTAAGTGGGATGAATATAGCTAGGCTTTTCATATGTCATGGGCAAAGACTATTAAGGGAGAAAGTCTGTTGCCTCTGTCTATTTTCATTATTTCTTGCTGCTCTGTCCTTTGTGTGTGAGAGAGAAAATGAGGTATGGTGAATACATCTTGTATGAATGTGTTTTGTATTTGCAATAAAGGTAAACTGAAGTCATTATAATCATCTATTACCCTGGCTTGGGACACTTTGATGTGGTCTCCCTGCTGTCTCTGGTCTTTAACTAGACTCTGCATGTGTCGCCTTCCTACTGTCACTTCCTACTGTCACTTCTGCTTCGGAGGAGTCGGTTAATGTACAGCGACTTAGCCTGCCACCATAGCCCCCGTATTAGATAGAAGCCTGGCTACAGTTCAGCAGACTGCAGGGCTGAGATACAGTAAACACACAATGCTGTATTTATCACTTTAGCCTTGCTGTAGCTCTGTACACTTCTGAAGCTTTAGACCTCTCACATGGCTTTGGTAACACACACCGATGGTAACACACGATTCCGGTAGGACACATTCTATCCCCTTGTGTGAGAATGGCATATGAGCCTAAACGTGATGCTCGGTGAAAAAAACGCAAAATTAGTTTCTGCCTATTATGCATTTGAGAGACGTTTGCACAGTGCATAAGAGTGGATAATTACATTTCTTCAATTTTTTTATACTGTTTTAGCTCACAAATCCAGATGTGCATATATGGTGCAATACCTATATTATCCCATGTCCAGATTACAGATCATTGATTGCTAAACAGCTTCAGTAGTTAGATAGAAACTGTTAGAAAGAAAGAGTGGAATATCACATCATCATATCATCACACTTATGATAAACCCTATCTTTCTTAGAAAGCTAAGAAATAAACTGCAAATTTTAGAATGTCTCCATAAAGCAATCAAAGTGATTTATTTTTAATCGGTCAGCTATACAGAAAAAAAAATCAATTATTCTTTCATAAACAATAAAAAAACATCATTATCTAAAGCATTGAGTTGATTAAGTCTCACCAAAGAATTGTTTAAATAAAGAAGCTAATGCATTGCGCCAGAATTAAAACCAATTTATGCCATTAAATCTGTGGATGTTCCAGATTTTAATTTAATATTTATCATCATGCTGAAATTGCTGTCATCCCATTAAGGAGAGTCAGATCCCATTGCTTTATTGTGACTACATCACATTGTGCTAGTGCTCTTAGAGTGTATATCTATGTATGAGTGTGTGTGTGTGTGTGTGTGTGTGTGTGTGTGTGTGTGTGTGTGTGTGTGTGTGTGTGTGTGTGTTGCACAGGATCAATGAAGTCAAGGTCATGATGCAGGTCAATATGTTTATAGTAATCGATGACTGGTTTGTATTACTAAGTGTGTGAGCGTGTGAATGGCACTGTGGCTCCATTAGCTGCTATCTTTTTGTACCAGTGTATATATGCCATTTACAGCATGCGTATGTGTACGTGTGTTTGTGTTTGAGAGAGTGAGAGAGAAAGTGTGTGCATATCATATCTGTCACAAAACCCGATAACAAAACCTTTTAACTTTAATGAAAGTAGTTAACCCAAATCAAACATGCAAAACAATATGGTTTACATGGATTCAGTATGATAGCGATGAAGAACGACTGTGTATTTGCACCGTGTTTGTGTAATGTACTACTGTTTGCAAGCTTCTCCTAATCGTCCTCCTAAAACCAGTCACATGGTGCCTGAAATATGGACCAGCAGCAGTGCTATTGTAATATATGTCAAATGTGCCCTTCCTTTCTCTATCTGATTCTCTCTCTTTGTCTCGCTCCCTCCCCCTTTCCCATCTCCCCCCTCTCTCTGCTTAAGTGCACTTCTAATCCTTCTAGTCCAGCCTTATCAATCTGCTCAGGACATTCTGTATTATGCCAGCGGTCCACACTGCAATTTTTTTCTTTTTTTTTTTTTTTTTAGTGCTGTGTACTGCTTCTCACTTATCCCCCGACATGCACGTAGCACCTTCAATTTGATATGTAATTGATTTTAACACCACCCTGACATACACCTCTGAACTGGTAATAACTTCACCCATTGGCTAGAAGAACAATTTCTGAACGCATGGTCCGAAGGCCGATGTTTACATATTTGTGCCAGCCACAGAGCTCCTGGACAGGATCGAAGTGAAGAATGTCTTACCGTTTTGTAGTTCACCATTAACACACTGGGTCTAAGCTGTTTTTGTCTATGGGAAAATCCATCAATTATCTGAGCCACTTATCATGATCATTATGGTGGCTACAGATGTAGCACAGTGCTTTGTCTGGACTTAGTATTTTAGAAATAGTGACCACAACACAAAATGTGGGTCTGTAGAAAATATACACATCCTCAGAAGTCTTTAAGGCTGCACATGGTAAACATACATTTATGTTGATGGTATCATTCCTGATTAAAGATGGCCCGTGTTATTTTGACCAATTCGTGTTTGTTAGAGAGCTCATTTTCATATTGTAGCTCTTTGCAATAGTTGTATCGCAAAGTGAAATACTGCAATGATACTGAACAAAGCATATATTGTGCAGCCCTAGTTCTGTAAATGTACATTTATTCTGGCAGTTGTTGGGTAAGGTCATGGTTAGTTGTGTGAAGGCTGCTCATTTGCAGCCTGTGTGTGAGTGTGTGTGTGTATATGTGTGTGTGTGTGTGTGTGTGTGTGTGTGTGTGTGTGTGTGTGTGTTTCACGGTCGTCTACAGAATTTTGCTCCTCAGACAGCACTCGGCTGAAATCGTGTTCTCCAGATGGTCCCAGAAGGCCACTGTGAGCAAGTCTTTTAGCCCACTATTCATCTCTCTGTCGTATTAGTCTTCAGGAAGCGCCCACTGTGTTAACACGTTTCAATAATGAGTAGTGACTGACTGAATTCCTTCCCATGAGGTGGCACTGATGAAACACGCATTGAGTGGCAGTTGTACGTGACTCACTGAAGTGTGCTCAGATCACCGAGTGATCATGCTCTGAACCCATCCCAATTAAACTGGCTATATCTTAGCACTGCAATGTGGGCTAGTGCCCTTCTCAGTTATTATACCCACACAAATATGCTGAGGAGATTTCACAATGCTCACAGAGCCTCTTAGTGCATGAAAATCAATACAGCACTGGACTCCACTTCAATATCGCACTCCATTTGTTCTATATAAACAGGACTTTGCTGCAGGACTCAGCAAAACAAACCTAATGAAGAATCCTATGGTGCGGCAATCATTAAGATAAGATAAGATAAGATATAAGATAAGATAAGATAAGATAAGACTTTATTAATCTCCAAGAGGTAAAATAATTTTAATCGTAGTTAAACATTAGCAATCTTTAGCATGATGTGTACTTTCATGTAATCTGTAGTAGTCTAAAGCAGGAGTCTAAGGGGAAACCTATCGTGCTGTTACAATCCTTATTAAGGAGTTGCTGTTGCCCTTTAGTGCCTGAAATAAAAAGGGGGAGGTTGCTGCTGGAGTGCAAAGCAATACTGGAAGCCAATTATTATAATTAACCACTTACTCCATTTTACCAAGACTAATACTACATATCAGCTTTATGATTATGCGTAGCTGTTTAACGGCTGTGAAAAGCTTGTCTTATTCTTGGCACTAAAATGAATAGTATTGTTGTTGCTCAGGTACTCCTGTCTAATAAAATGTGACTTGTTCCTACCGGCTGAATAAAAGTCTCTCCGGCAGCAGTATGTCAAGCAGTATGCATTGAATGAATAGTGAACAGATGGGTGACATTAAAGAAAATCAGAATAAATAAATAAGGAATTTAAGATGCTTCCAGGCAAGTATACTGTATACTGCATGCCATATACCATGTTCTGTGGTATGTGTACAGTACTGAATTTAAAAAATAAATAAATTAAAAAAATTATATCTATATATATATATATATATATATATGTGTGTGTGTGTGTGTGTGTGTGTGTGTGTGTGTGTGTGTGTGTGT
>JBBJLS010000036.1:7176673-7198269 GCA_037577275.1 Bryconaethiops microstoma
TCTGTCTCTCTGTCTGTCTCTCTCTCTCTCTCTCTCTCTCTCTCTCTCTCTCTCTCTCTCTCTCTCTCTCTCTCTCTGTGATACGGGGTACTCTGTTCCCTCTTTGTCTGACAAATGACCACATTTCTTACTATCTGCTGCTCTTCTCCATGTAGGAGAATCAGCTTTGTGTACTTTGATGCTTCATCAAAGCTTACTAATGTCTTGTGTGATGTTCAGAGTTCTTTTGATCGTAGTAGCCATATGCCAAATGCCGCCTTGATCGCTGCACACAGTTCTGAACATTCTATTTTGATTAACCCTTAGAAGATGCAATTATCACTGGTGGAAACAAAAGCCTGGTGTAATTTAATATGAATTATTTGTCCCTCGTAGCTCATCGAAACAAGAAATTTTGTTTATAGTGCATATTTTAAACTATCAATTGACATCGCATTTTTATCTGTACTGTGTTATTGGGATTCAAATTTTAAGATTAAGTTAATGTATTGCATAATGTCTTGCTTTGTGCCAAAGTAAACTCATATGGAACTTTAATATTACCTTTAAATCACCTTTAAATCTCATTTTAAAACACACCTTTTTAAACTTGCATATTCTGTTTGACCCCAGTTTTAATTAAGGTACCATATTAAGTAATAATTGTTGTATTTTATTGTCTTAATCACTTTACATAGTGTTACTGTGTTTGTTGATTGTTTTACTCTTCTGGTAAGGCGTCCATGAGTGCACTGAAAGGTGCCTAAATAAAATGCATTGTTATTATTGTTAATATTTTTCATGAACATAGTGTGTAATTGCATAATTTATTTTAAACTATTTAATATAACAAAAGCAATAGCTGGTATACATTGTGTCTAGGCTTTTGGTGTCTGCCAGGCATCAACATTTCCAATACTTTAAATGAGCAGTTTTAACTGAGTAATGCAGCACTAGGACATCCTTCAGTTACTGCATGTAACTTAATATTCTCTCTCTCTCTCTCTCTCTCTGTCACTGTCTCTTTCTCACTTTTTCTCTCTGACTCTCTGTCTTTCTCTCTCTCTCGCACTCTCATTCTCTCTCTCTCACTCTCTTTCTCACTCTCTTTCTCACTCTCTCTGTCTCTCTCTCTCTCTCTCTCACTCTCTCTCTCTGTCTCTCTCTTTCTTTTTCTCACTCTTTTTGGGACATGTGCCTGTGTAGGTGTTTATCTGTGTGTGGAGTGGGAGTTCAGCTCGTCTATAATAGATGAGTGCTGCAGACGAGGTGTGTACTGGTGTCAGTGGGCTGATAAAAGCAAAGGGGCTGCTGTCCGTGCGAGTCTACAGTGTAGCTGCTGTTGGTCTTTTGTGAACTATGCTCTTCCTTGGATTAGAACTGGGCAATAGGACAATATGTTACCTTTATTGTAATAAATTCCAACATAGTACTTTTATGAGTACATCACAGATATCATCAGGCACTTGATTATGCATTATGTAAAATAAAGATTTAAACTGATTAAAAATCCTGTAAAAAAAAAAACAACCAATCATAGTAACTGCATACATTATATAGTAACAAGCAGCCAAGCTTATCACTTTGTTTTTGGCAGTCATTTGGTTTTTATCCTCTGTAGTTCTTCTTAAATGGTTTGGGCAAAAGTCTAATTTATCACTATAATTATTTAGCATTATTAACAATTTTACATTATTAACAACTTACCTCAGGTGCAGTCAATCAGTCAAGACATGTTTGGATTGCAAAGTTTTCTTCTTTAGTGCTGGATCTACCAGGCAAATGTTGATCATAAAAACTAGATGCCAATTGTCATGCAAATGGTTTTTTGTAAATACACCCTCAACCTTCTGATCCTGCTCCAACTGCATCCAGCTCTTAATTAACGTTGCACAGAATCATCAGCATTGTTTATAATGCAGTAGGACTTTCTATGAACTATAAAAAATGAGCAAAACTTTACCACCACAGATAGTCATTTCAGACAACACCATGGCTGGAGAGGACTGATCTTGGATCAGATTTCTCCATATTTATGATTCTGGATCAGCACCCTAAATCCTGAGGCGGTTTGTAAAATCACACTTGTTCAGATGTGATTATTTGCTGAATCGTTTTTAAAATGTGGCACAACCCTTTTGCTTCTACGTTTTGTCTGTGAAATTAATTTTGCACTGATATTCTTTTGCCATGTTACCCACCCTTATGTGGACTGTGCTTTGGTCACTGCAGGCAGCAGGATGATGCCACATAGATACCTCTCCCACACTGTACAGCACATACAAGGACCGTTATTCTCCACCGCCTCATCCACACTGCTCCCACTTATCCAGGCAAGGGAGGAAGTGAGTAAGTGCAGATGAACAGAAAGAGAGAGAAGATAAGAACGAAAGAGAGGGAGAGAGATAAAGAAAGAGAGAGAGAAAGCTAGAGAGAGAGAGAGAGAAAGTGAGAGAGAGAGACAGAGAGAGAGAGAAAGAGAAAGAGACAGAGAGCGTGTGAGAGTCTTATCTATGGCCGACCAGGGCCATGATAATCCCATCACACACAATAGAGTTAAACAGGACGGATTTCGTCCAATCAGAGCCCTTATTCGGCCAATAAGTTCACTCATTCACACACACACACACACACACACAGCAGTACTACATTAACACAAGCACTTTCATACACACAAACACACAAAACAGGCAACCTAAACACGTTGTTGCTGACATACCCAAACCTTGTAAGCACTTTTTTAACAATACCAGCTGCCCATTATGTGAAAATTTCATGAAGGATGGATCCATAGAAATTGTCCATAATTACTGTGCAACATACATTAAAGTTAAGAACATTTTCTCATTCCTTAACTGACTCCCTCCATTACCATTTTTGATACACAAGTTTTTGTTACATGCAAAATATGTATGCAGACAGCTCTTTCATTAACATGTGTGTGGTGTATAATGTTTAGGAATACAGGACAAATCCGTAGAATTAAGTGTAATGTTTTTGGAAAAAGTTTTTGGGAAATATTGTCTTTTGGTTACTGAGGTTTAGGGTTAGGTTTAGGTATCGGTGTAGTATTATTATGGTGTAGTTATTGCCATGCTATTATACAACTAGTGGGACGTCCTCACAAATTTGGTAATGCCAAACCGTGTGTGTGCATGTGAGGCAAGGCAGCGACTCCTGAAATGAACTGGCAGCCCAATAGCCCATTTTGTTCTGTCGCTTGTTCGGCTTGTGTTATTCTGAAAGCTGTAATCACAGGGATAGCATCTTTAGCTAGACTATTCTTAGCCTTTCCTTTTACCTTTTCCACTTTGACTGGAACTCTCTCTCTCTCCCTCTCTCTCTCTCTTTCTCTCTCTTGTGTGTGTGTGTGTGTGTGTGTGTGTGTGTGTGTGTGTGGTCTGCTCTGTCAGCTCATTGATTGGCTGTAATCTGGTTGTGGCCACACGGCCCAACGCCATTCCCCGCGGCACTAATTATGTGCGGAGTGATTTACATCACAGCCCTGCCTCGCTCTAATCTAATCTGATTTAGTCCTGCCACTCCGGCCCCATCTCAACTGCATACATATTGAGTTTGTGTCACTCCCGACCCTCCGTTTGGCCTGGCAGCACCCCAGACAGTGCAGCCTAGCCTACCCTAGTATACCCTCAGCATCCGTCCTAGCCAGATCATTGAGCCATTGTGGCTGCATCTGTATGTCAGGGGCAGAGGACACAAGGCAGAGAGAGCCAACTTGGCCAGCCCTTCACACACCCAAAGTTGCCTGTAATGGAGAGTCAATCAGGGATGAGGAAACACTGGCTTGGAACTTTTAGCATTACAGCAGTGGAGTAATTTTCTCAAGCCAACTTGTTCCAGAGCCATGGGAATTTGTTTGTCATTTCTTTTTGTTTCGATTTGTGAGCTGGATTACTTGACCAACGAAGCTGATGACTGTTCGGTCTGTTTTTTCATTCTCCGGATATAAGCTGACAAAATTTTGCACTGATTCTTTCCTTTTGTCTCTTCCGTCCACACAGAGTGTTGAGGATCATCCTGTTTTATGTGATCTGGACACTGTAGTGATTTGTTCATTAAGCTGATTTTAGAGAATCTTTCACGGACGCTGCTCTGGGTTCTTGGGCCACTCACTATGAGCTACACATTAGTGAACAATGGCTCCAACAGTGACAAGTTCCACCGGGGCAGTGCCCCTACCCTTCTGCTGCCACCGCGCTACGATGGCCTGGGACCACGGCCCATGCGCAAGCGCCTCAGCGTGGACATCCTGAGGAACAGGACTCCTGAACTAGGTCCTATGAAATGGCCTTCGCTGGTCACCATCTGCAAATGGAAGAAAAATCTGACAGAGAGATTACTAAAACGACACCATGGCAACTGGGCTCAGGTCAGCACAAACATGGGCTTTGGCCTCAGTTAGCATCAACTAAACTATAAACTTTGAATTTAAATGTTGTGATCTAGTCTATACAACATAACTGTAATTGCGTACTTGAGTGCCTTAATAACTGCGTCAGTCTTATCAGGGAAGAATCTCTCTGTTTGACATCCTGTCCATTTCAACCAACACTTCCTTGAACTTTGTGCTTTATGTCCAAGCCGAACACATATTTGACCCTCAGACCATCTGGTGTAATTACTGTAAGGTACATAATGTAGGTCCAAATCTCTGTGTGGTGGACGGACATGATGGAACATTGAGACACTTTGAGTGACCATTAAAACCATCAGACCTCTGTCATAAGTTCTCATTTTGGAAAGGCTGTAATGTGATGTCTAGCTGAATGTGCATTCCAATTCATGGAAGATTGGGCTAAAATGGACAGGAATGCTTATCTTAGCACTAAGGCTAGTCCTAATACGATAATTAAGTCCTAATGTGTGAGGAACACACTTCTGTTGGATAGATAGACAGTTAGTTAATCTTATATTTACCTTGATATGCGTGAGTTTATCTTCAGTTTATTCTAGAGCGATTATGTAGGTTTACCTGACAGCAGAACAGGCAGCCGCTGTAAATCCCCACACTCTGGACAGTTGAATTGGTGTATTGAGGATATTGTAATTAAGACATTAGAGTCACCACACCAGAGTCTTTAAGCTTCTCATTTTCACTAATATTCTGTACTATTAACCTTTTGAGCAGTCCTTCAAACGGCTCTGTGATATCAGCATTTTCAGTCCCACTTTCATTAGGTAATGCTTCTCTCTCTGCCTCTCTTTCGGCCCCTCTCTCTATCTCACTCTCTGCGGGCTGCTGGCTCTCTCTGAGAGGTTTTATTGAACCATTGAACCCGTTTCATAATTTCAGAAGTTGCTTACGCCGCCTGGCCGTCTCCCAAAAGCGCACAGTGCATTAGTGTCTGAGCGTGGCTCATAGAAGCGGGGTGCCTGAGGAGAAAAGCCTGGTGACTCGAAACAGAGCCTGTGGAATTGTCTGCTGTCTGAATGATGACTCAAGTCATCTGAAGTGTTATGTTTTATTTACTGTAAACAGTTTTTATTCATTTTGTTTTCACCCCATGTCATCAATTTGCGAAGCAGTTGGACTTTTCCGTATTGTACCACTAGCTGCTAATAGTAGGTCAAAGGCCAGAGGATTGGTCTTTCTGAAGGGAGTTTAAATACTGCTTGTTCAGAAAGATATACATGTTTGCTTGTTAGCAGTTAGAAAAGGATTTAAACATGTTCACGCAGTTGCACGCAATGCTTGGAGTACATATTCAGGATACAGAAATAATTTGTTTAATTAGTTTCTCATTATATTTTGAAAAGGCAGTCTTAATGTACTTCTTGTATCATGTATGCATGTATCAACTGTTTTGAAATCAGCGCACAGCATATGACAACCACACTTAAACTTCTTTACAAGAACTGAAGTTTAGAGCGATGATTCAGCAGTCTCCTCAGTATTGGACATGTTTATAAGTGTTAGGTTTAGTACTGATGTACTGGACCAGTACTCAGGGGATTGTGGGAGTAGCAGTGGTCTGAAGCAGACAATAAGAGAAAGAAAAAGGAGAATATTTTTAAGAGAAAATGTAACAAAAGAATGGTAGAAAAAACTGTCCACCAGTAGCACTTTAAATGAAGTAAAATTACAACCGAAAACTTCGTAGATATTTTCATTGGTCTTCATGAATTAAAGCGAAAGCACAGAAACACACAATAGCTCCTCCTCTAATTAAGTGCAGTTGTACTTACTTATAATAAGTATGTAATTTGTATTATTATTAATATTATTATTAAATGGACATCAGTTATTTTTATAACAGCATTTTTGTAGTATAACAAACAGAACAGTACAGCAGCAGTAATAATCTATAAGGGTTAAAAAGAAGGGTCATGGCCTACCACTGTTCATCAGAAAACTAGAGGGACAGGTCAAGGGGGGGTTCATGGGTTGGTGTGGCGGGATACAGACAGTGGCATGAAATCTGACAGAGAAATTGCTACCTTACAGGAGAAGATGAAAAGTTAGATGGCATGATGGCGTGTACTTGTTGGATGATTAATAGCAGACCTGAGCTCTCTTTCTTTCTTGTCTGTCTTTTCTTTTATCTTTCTGTCTCTACAGCACTCCAATCAGTGCTACAGCAGCACGGCCTCCAGCTGTTCACCTCTGCCTCCTGCCATTAAATTATAATCAGTTCTCCGTTTCACATTGGGGCTCTGTGGAATCTCTGGCCACTCCACAGCTCTTTGCGCGCTCCACGTAATCTAATTATCCACACCCTGCAGGAAGCGCTCCTCTTGCTCTGCATTATTTAAACCATAATTCAGAGGGACGCCTCGGCCAGGGTCAGGTCACCCGCGCTGTCAAAAAGCTGGCCCGCACTGTCTTTACCAGGTCACAGTTCAACTGCTTATGAAATCTCCATGCAGAGTTTAGACTAACAATTCACTCTGTATAGCAGCTCAGAGCTAATCTAACAGTGACATTTGCTGCTCTCTCAGTGTAGGTCTAGGTCAGAATAGAAAATTCAGTAACACTTTGGTAGATGCTAAATCTGTAGCTTACATTCAGCTAAATATCAACTTCGCCTAATCATAAACCTTACTCATTCTAGAGCAATGTTATAATAAACATAAAATGTGGACAAAGCTGCTACTTCTGCTGCTACTGAAAGCTGATGAGTCAAGCATACCTTGACTCATCAGCTTTCAGGTTTCGGGTAAAAGGAAATTTGTTTGGATTAGATTTTTTTTTTCTTTTTTTTTGCTGATCTATTGCTTTAGGCAAGGCAAGTTTATTTATGTAGCATGTCGTCATACTCAGAGGTCATTCATAGTGCTTTACAGAGATAAAATAAGTACAAAGGTGCATAAAAGGAACAATAAATACTAAAAGTAAGTACTAAAATCAATAAACTCAGTACAGAAAAATAATAAAAGTAATATTTAAAAAATACAGATCAAAGTCATGATATTTGTACAAGTTTTGCTGATTATTTGAAGGCAACAGTATTAGTATTCGCAAAACAGTTGTTGTAATAGTCATTTACATACATTGATTCTCCTGTTTCTAAGGTGGTTTCTAAAAACAGACCCTGTTGTCTACAAAGATTGCATTCACTTATATCTCAAAATAAGTCATTTTGTGTGACCTTAATTAAGATCTGCATGCAGTTTGAGCAGGTTGAGAAAAGTTTGATAATTCATTTTTTTAACTTCTACAAAATGTTAATTTATTTTACATTTTAAATTAGATTTTTTCCCCACATGCTGTTTCTTTAACCTCAGCCCAAATTTTTTTCTAATGCTGATGTTAATTAATTGAGATTCACCAGATAATTTGTTCATGAATTGAGCATTAGTGGACCATCAAAATGTTCTGACAGTGCTGGAAGTCTATTTGAATTGATTTTGGAATGATTAAGTCTGCTTGTGGGGAGGGAAACAGTAATTTTCTATATAAAATAGCATCTTAAAAAAGGGGGCCTGAGATTTGTTCAATACAGCAGCCTTCTCAGCCTATGATCCATGAATGAGTCTCTTCAGAGCAACATTAGGAGAGCTGTCGTACAGTATAGCACAGGCAATAAACGCACTACACACGCACACACACACACACACTCTCACACACACACACACACACACACACACACACATTACAACACCACTCGTTGCCTTTAAAGGGCACAGCGGAGCGGAATGTGCACTCAGAGCCAGACCGCAGCACTGTCACTCTTCAGATGATGAGAGAAACTTGACTGTGTTGAAAAGTTCCTTCCTTTGTTTTAAACAAGCCCATCAGGAATGTCATTTTCTCTTTCTCTCTCTCTCTCTCTTACTGTTTTTCCTTCCTTCTGTCACTCTCTCTCTCTCTCTCTCTCTCTCTCTCTCTCTCTCTCTCCAATAACGTAGACACTTTTCACCACAGCCTAGTCATGCCTCTTTGGTATGGAGGATATGATGGAGAAAATCATAGGCCATATTGCTTTTTGAAGGATTCGTATTCCTCAGAGTAATGGAGTCACTCATTTGTATGTTCCCTGTTGCAGCAATGATAAGCTGTAGATGCCACCCTGTGGTGAACTGCTGTAATGACCGCTGTTCCTCATGGCATGTTACAATGTCAATAGACTAGATATGCCATAAACAGGCATTGTGAATCTTGTACCATCATGTGACATCTGCTATCAATATCATGATATGGACCTTTGCAACACTGATATAAGAGAAGGCTGCAGTACGTGAAAATCGGCATAAAGGAGAAGGACACAGAGAGAGAGAGGGAAGGAGCGGGAGAGACACACACGTAGACATAGAGATGTAGAGACAAAAGGATATCAGCCACAACGTGAAAACCACTGACAGGTGAAGTGAATAACATTGATAACATTGATATTCTTTGACAAGGGCCAAACTCTGATGGCCAGATGAATGGGTCAAAACATGCCCAAATCAGCAGCTCATGTGGGGTCTTCCTGGAATGCAGTGAATTAGCACCTACAGTAAGTGATCCAGGGAAGGATAGCCATTAAACCAGCAACAGGGTCATGGGCAAGCAAAGCTCACTGATGCGCTTGAGGAGCGAAAGCCAGCCCGTGTGCTCTGATCCAAGCTACTGTAACACAAATTGCTGAAAAATTATAGACAGGTGTCATAATACACATTGCTTCATAGCTCACTGTGTATGGGGCTAAGTAGCTGCAGACCAGTCAAGAGTGCAGACGCTGCCCACCACCAAAAGTGTCTACTATGGGCATGTGAACATTAAAACTAGGTCATGTAGCAATGGAAATACACACTTTAATGGAAACAGTATTCTTAAATGTCAGTGATCGCTTTCAGCAAGATAAAGCACCCTGCAAAAAACTGCTCAGAAATGCTTTGAGGAACATGACAAACAGTTGGTACTGAAAAGGTGCTGTTTTGAAGTTGGTTTTAATGTTATGGCTGACAGTGCTGTGTATGTGTGTGTTTGTTTAAATAAAAAAATAAATAACAGATATTTACAAGGTATTAGAATTAAGCAACACTGACATTACAGATGTGTGCTTGAATGGTGGTGAATAATTTTTAACGTGACATGAAAGTACGCACAAGAATCTGAGCAATGCTTTGGTTAAAAGCTATTTGCTGACATTTGGTGACATTTTCATGGTTCTCTCAGAATTATTGTGTTCATGACGTGGCATAACAGTTTGTTGGCATTTGTGTCTGCAAGTTAGCATAAACACTTAATTATGACACATAGGCAGACACAAAATGAACCAGTTTCATAAACAATGCAGGCCATTTAGAGTATTTGTGCTTGTTGATGTGTTTTCTGAAACATCTTACATGCAAAGTCAATCAAAGCAAAAGGTGTTCTTAACAGTATGCCAGGTGTAAGTTTTGGCGTTATGGAAGTTTTCACCAAGGACTCACAGGTTCTGACAGATGCTTGAAAAAGTGCTGAGTGTGAATCTGCTGACGTAATTAGTGAGAATAAATCGTACATGCCTTTGAGAGTCAACACACTTTTCCAGTGCAGTTGTGTGTCGTGATTGTTGGTTTATTTTGGGGCTACATACCGCTCACGCTGTGAATAATGAAGATGCCACTTTTGAGTTTGTGTCTTAAAGCATGTATGCGCACTTGCATCCACCTATAATATCACGTCAACTCCAGATCAGTGGAGAATGAGAGCTGGTAGCATTTGCTGATTGCTCACACAGTGTTCTCAGCACATACAACCTTTCGGCTCTAAGTGCAGCCGGAGCTCTGCCAAGCCTCCACTGAGGAAACGAATGAACTGAATTTACTTCATTCAAATGTGCATAATTTGCACATGAATTAATCACATCAGTGCAGTCATTGCTAAAAGTAAGTAAGTGAAAGACAAAATTATGTTGATTGTATTTTTTTATAATTTAGTTGATTCATGTGGAAATGATGTACCTTTGTATATGTAAATCAAGTAAATTCAATTCAGTAGTTTTTTTTTTCAGTGTATGCCTCTAATGTAAGCAGGTGTACAGAACTACTTAGTCACTTAGCTACTAGCCTCAAAGATTTTTTTTGCTCAAGCTTCAGTCTCTTTGCAGTTTATTCAACAGAAAAACAGGCTTTTATATTAAAAAGGCCACCTGGATGATTGGATTTTGAAACCCCTGTCATAAACAGGGGTTTGTGGTCAGTTGGGTCAGTCATTCATTAATGTAACCTGACAGCGGCGTGGCTGTGTTTTGTGAACAGAATGACGAATAGACTGATCTATTTGAATCTGCAGAACTAAGAACTAGTTGTCAGCTCTAACGTGAAAAGTTGGACTATTTCTATGATTATTTATGCTGTTGTGTACAACAAACCAGGTCAACTGGTATTTAGGATTTGTAAGATGCCTTGAACAGGAGTTCCCTGTCACTGTATTAATGCTGTCTAGCTGTTTATTTCTGTTAGATTTTGATATTTCTGTTTACTGTTTCTATGATGATCTCAGCTTTACTTCTTGCTAAACCTGATGGAAGACAACCACTACCACTACCATGTCAGTGTCAGTGTTGTACTAAGAAATGGTCAACCACTTAATACCCGATCACTGGTGGTCCTGTGGAGGTCCTGACCATACATGACCGGGGTAATGGGGGCTAAGGAGTGATGCAAAGAAACAGATGAACTACAGTCTGTCATTTGAACCCAAAACGTTCGCCTTTATGGTGCGTATAGCTGATAAAATGATTGTAGATACAAGGTGTACCTTATAGTGCCTTGTCAGTGTATGATTCAAAATAAAATTCATATTAATGTTCTGATATGAATGAGCCATAGATCTAAACCAAACAATAAAAATGCATTCCCAAAGTTTAATATGAAGAGATTTTAATCATCATTTAAAAGATGATTTATTATTTGGCATTATTCAGATGTATACCTATGTATTACAGAAGGTAGTAGAAACTCTAGTACAACTCATGCAAAAATAACACTATATTGATTTAATGGATGAAAAGATACTGAATGGCAGTGTTTTCTAGTTTAGTCTTCTGTAATGCCGAGGAAACTTTACCTGTTATGTAAAATCCCAGTAAGAGTCTGCATGTGTGTGTGTGTGTGTCTGTGTCTGTGTCTGTGTCTGTGTGTCTGTGTGTGTGTGAGTAGCATGATTTTGTTTGTATTTAAACTGGAATGGACAAAATGTACTTGCGAAACAGTAGTGCTGCATTTAAAAGAGCCTATAAAAACTGTGATGAATACTGAATACAGGGGGTCCTCAATTACAACAGTCTCAACATACAATGTTTCGAGTTTACAACGCTCACTCCCTCTCTCACTCGGCTTACACCGTTAGCCTCAGATTTACCGACTATGTGGGCGAACTAGTTTTGTTGCACGGCAGAAAAATACACAGTAACGTGGTGTATGAGTGAGAGAGTTCTCCTTTGCTTTTTCTGTGGCTTAGTTGTGTTTTTATGTTTATCCAACTGTGTTAGGATCGGTAAGTGACTGAGGCTAGGGTGTGTTCCGACTGTAAATTTAATTTATTCAACATTTGAAACATTTGAACAGTAGAAAATCGAACTAGTAGTCAAGACAAATTAGTAAAATATGATGCAAAAAAATGGAATAATAGACTGACCTCCATCAGCTACTTTGCTGTTTTTCACAATGCTATTACATTCACTTATTTACATGCTCTACCTAATCTAAATATGCTTTATGCTATTGTTCAATGTTCTAGAAATACTGAAAATAGCTTTGATATTTTGAGAAAAATGTATTGAGATGTTATTAATCAAGATAATAATTGAAGCTTACTTTCCTCCCTTCACTCTGTGTGTGTTTGTCCTCCAACAAACACATCCCCCACTACTAGCCTTCTTATTCCATGCAGTCAGAATAGGGGATTGAAGTATTCATCTCATCAGCAATATTAAGGGATTTAAGCATTTGGTTAACAGCAGAAGAGCTGATTGCCTGGGTCTTAAGCTCAGATAAACCACTGTGGTTGTATGTTTGAGGCAGAAACTGAACTGACTGCTGCCCTGATTGTTTGTGTCTTTCTCTTTCTCTAAGCCCCAGCCTTTCAAGTCAGTGAAATTCATTCTGTAGAATCTGAATTGACATCCTTATAGAAAGAAATGATTGTGACATAGAGGCACTATGGGGCTGTGGCCAGTAGGGGGAGTTCTGCTGTCTGGTCAGGTTTGTGGAGGTGATTGTAATATAGCTGGATGGTTTATCTTGAGCGGTTTAGCATCAATTACTGTGTGTAAAGCCCCTTGTTTTGATTAAATGTGACTGAGGGATCCATAAATAGACCTGTTAATGATTCTGAGAGTTGCTGTGAGCTGTGGGCGCTGTGTGTTCCTATACTCAGCCATGAGCTGGGTTATATTTAGCCTCCACTAGATTCCGGAAAGTGTCACCAGATTAATTGAGACTTGCGTTCAAAGTACATTTTGAGCACTGTATCTTAAATCTAATCGGGGGTAGCTGTCACTCAGACTTTTTTCATAGCTTTTCACTTTTCCCGCTGTCTTTCTGCGACGTTTAGAGAGACAAGTGCATTTTAAGTCGACAATGAAGTAGATAATATCCGTTAAAAAGTTTGGAATTAATAACCATTAAAAAGTTTGGTTCAGAAAGACAGATTTATTGTTTTCAGACCTGGTCTGTAAATGCATAGGTTTCCAAGCTTCCAATAGGTTTCCAATAATAATTGAAAGCTGTGTTACATTGAAAGTATTAATTAACAGTCAGAATGCCTCCTATTTATTAACTGTTATTGAATATTGATATAAACAACAAGAAATTAATAGAATCAATAGCAAATTACAAAACAAATAGAAAATTAGTTAATTATTATAGAATAAATGATTGACTAAATTGTATAGATTATTTTTTTTAAATTACCTTTTGCTAGTTTATAATTATTGTTGCAGGTGTTTCGGTAGCCATTAAACCAGCAAATATTAACCCGTGTGGTTTAAGTTTAATTGTCACTCAAATCTTTAGTCATTTACATCTCATCTGATGCAGATTTGAAAAAAATCCCAAGGACACTCTAAAATATATCAGCAGAAAACACCATATTTAATTTGGCTTTCTGTATACTTATAAAAATAATATAAGTGCATAATTTAAATTTACTTGCTGACTGTAACCTGTTCAAAAATGAAATGACATATATGCTATTACCTTTGCACAGACATTTTATGTTTTACTAATATTATTAAACTCAGCAATTAAACTGTAATTTTGCACTGACATGTGGAGACATCCTCTCTGTAAATCATGTGGATTTCCCTTCGAAAATCGATCTGACCAGAGGCACCTGACCCTTCGCATATGTTTCACTTAAAGACTTCTGAATAACCTTATTAATGACCTTATAATAAACATTAATATGGATAATGTTTCCATACTTTTGCTGAGGTGTTAGATCTAAGTAACAAAGTTGATTTAACCATATTGAAAAAAGTCCCTGTCCCCAAAAGAAAGTGTGTACTTTTATAGGGGAAACAGTGCTTGGTTCCCAGCTGTGCAAGGATAGATTGCTTCTGCCTGGAGCAGGGGATGCTGTCAAGTCCCACTGCCAACTGAATCATCTACTGACAAAGAGCTCAGCTCTTTCTCTCCTGCTCCACGCTCTCTCTCTCTCTCTCTCTCTCTCTCTCTCTCTCTCTCTCTCTCTCTCTCTCTCTCTCCCTTTCTCTCTCCGGCACATACACAGCCACACTCTCGCTCAGTGCAGAGAGAGCAGGCGCTCGCTGCAGTTGTGTGTCCACGGCTACCCCTGCTTTAAACAAAAGACAGAAACGGGATAAGAAAGAGAGAGAGGGGGAGAGAACAAGCAAGAGACACAGAGAATGACTGCCCACCTGAACAAACAGCAGAGCTGCTGTTTGGAGATGCACGGCGGCCGTGGGCCGGACACTCACTGCTCCTGCGCCTGGCAGCAGGACATCCAGCATGGATACAGTTACCATTCATCTTCCTCACCGGCAATGGCCATGTCCACTCTGCCGCGGCAGCGGGCCAAACTGACCTCCTCGCGCTCCGAGAGCTCGTGGAGGAGCCCCAGCCGAGGGGCCGCACTCCGGGCCAAGGGGGGCAGCTGCGAGTTGTGGGGCGAGTGCAGCTGTGCCCAGCACGGGTGGAGAGAACCATACCAGGTAAACTTAGAGAGAGAGAGAGAGAGAGAGAGAATTCATCATAATAACATAATGGCATGACAGAATTTCATTTGATATGTAACAAATAGGATTTTGCAGAATTCACATTTTTTATTTAGTTTGCATCACAAACTAAATAAAAACTAAATTATTTTAAAACCGAACATAACAAACTTTGCCAGAGAATGAGAAAACATCCTTAACTTAAGTAGTTTTGTAGTTTTTATCTAACTATTTCATACCTTGGAGGTATCACATGTTGATTTCAGAGGTTAAAAAAGTTTTTTAAAAAAACTAAAAAAAAAACAAACGAACGAAATATGCAGAAGAACATTTCACACCTCAGTTGACTTTAAATGTTACTATCAAAGAAACAAGGCAATAATTCTAAGGCCTTCTCCGTCTGAAATTTGCTCACCTGTTAAAAATAACTTCTGCCGTGTCTTTAACAATAAAGTTGTTCTTTTTTTTTTTATAGAAAACACAGTATCACACAGAAAGCACCAAAGGAGACATTTATCGCACATGTAACCTACTACGTAGACACGACAAGCAATTTAGACTTCTAAAAAGGGTCAAGAGAAATATGTAATGTGATAAATATGCTTATAATTTAAACTGATTTGAAATACATCAAAAGGAACGGTGGGTTTTGAATAAATTAGAATCACTTCTGTTCTTTGATAATGGGCTATAACAAATTCAGACAAACGATTATTGTTTGCTGAAATATAGCGAAAAAATTCAGTTACACAGTTATCTGTTTCAGTCATGTGACCTTTTGCTTGCTTTGTAATGATCTGTTTTCTGCGCAGCTGGCTAATTACACCATTTTTGACCTTTGGAGATCTGTGTGATATGTGTAATTTAATGACGCAAATGACAGGAAGGTATTTAGGTAGCTGAATTTCCTTTATGGATTTATGTAGCCAGTTTGGAACATTAGGGAATTAACAGGGTAATTTATTATGCAACTTTAGCTAATAGAAGCTAGTTAAAATTGTATTGGCCAATGTGACTTCAAAGAAATTGGAATCCATGCTCACTGCTTCCCGAGCAGAAACGGCTCAGGCTGGAAAAAGTAGCAAATAATTTGCATGATTTTATAACAAAAACCATGTCTAAACTATCCCAATAAGTCTAATTTGAAGAGTTCAAACCTGTGTTTTTAAAACTAGCTTGAACAGGATTTCTTGTAAAATGTTGCAACAGTTGCTATGAAAGAATGTACTTGTGGGTGGAGCATGGATAAATTCAGTTAGGCAAAATATGTTGGAGAAGTATTATAGAATAGAGATGTAATGATTCACAAAGTGATGTATTTGATTTTATACAATATGGTGGTGTCCCAGTAAGGAACATTTTGAGCAAAATATATCTCACATTAATATGATAATGTCCAATACTTCAAACAAAAGCTGTGCTTTGTTGTGTCCCGATCGAATGTTCTAGCAGCAAGAGAATATGCCAATACAGTATATGATTTGTTAGTATAATATATGATACAATATAAAAGATACTTTGTATTTTCAACCTTAAAACATCATTTGGTAACAAGCAGTTTAAATACTTTTCTGTAAAACCATTAATGGTATGCTGTATTATTACATCCCAAGGTCAAGGAAGACACAATACCGAGGAGGAGATTAGAGTAGAATGGGAGGGAGGAGAGGAAAAGAAAGGAATTGGGAGGAGAAGATGGGGCTTGGCCTCGGTTCAAACTGGATGTGTCTGCACTGGGATGACTTTGCTGTACATTAAGGCAGTGCCAATCCTCAGAGTGCTACAATCAACATAATGGTATTATTTAGAGGGAAGTTGGAGGGGAAGCGAAATCGATAAAGCGGAGCTATCCGTTGTCTGTCTCTGTACTCTATACCAGCTCAGTGCTTGGTGAAGTGCGCACTGAGCTGTGTTATATACTGTGCTCATGATGTAGTGATGCTGATGGAGACTGTGGTGTTGTGTAATAGATGGCAGTGTGATGAGCGCTATAGGCAGGCTGCAGTGTGCATGACTACATCAGCGGAGGGTAGGAAGCTGTGTGTGTGTGTGTGTGTGTGTGTGTGTGTGTGTGTGTGTGTGTGTGTGTGTGCGTGCCCGTGTGTGTGTGTGAGTACGTGTCCTGTGCACTGAGCACAGTGTCCTCTTTCCAATGAGCAGTGCATTCATCTATATTGTATCTGACTTAGATGTCTAGTTATTTAACATGCATTATTTTGCAGTTGTTTGCAGAACATGTAAAATGTGGCTTTTTTTCTTCTACAAAACAAGACACCAATAAATCTGATATGGATTGAAAGTTTTTAAATTGTTGCTTCCAATATAATTGCTCTGTGTGTTTAGGTGAGCTAACCGGCAGCAATAACTGTGACTTCTAAAGCAATGGCCCTCAAACAGTCCTCAGGGCCTCTCAGACAGTCCATATGTTGTGAGTTGGGTTGGAGCAAAAATTGAACCACCTACACATTTGAAAAGTAATGGTGCGAGTATGAGTTCATACTGTGATGCTAGAGAAGAGATGAGTGAGTGTGAAGAACCTTTTTAAACCTTGACGAACCTCCTCATAATGTAACGTTTCTTGGAAGAGCTCTAAATCAGTAAAGAACTTTTCCTTTATTCTTTTACTTTTCCATTGTAATTTTTAAAGGTTTTCCACACTCAGACATCTCATTTACAAAAATGGTCCTTTAGAGAGCTACGTTTTTTCTATGGCATCACTCAAAGAACCCTATCTGGCACCTATTTTTTAAGATTGAAGGGGGGCCCTGAGGGCTATAAAGGAGATCGACTGCATGAACTATAAAGTATCTCATTTTTGAGTGTGTGTGTATGTGTGTGTGTGTATGTGAGAGAGAGAAAGAGAGACAGACAGAGAGAGAGAGAGAGAGATATGTTGGAGGAGCAAGCAGAGGTGGATAATTCAGGCTCAGACAGTAAAAATGTAAAATGTTCCCTAAGATGTTGAATAACTCAACCAGGAGCAGGGATTTACTCAGACACAGTTGCAGTTTATGTTGAGCAAGGGACCAAGTGGTCAGTGCTGTGACGACTGGAGTGGAGACCATAACACTGTTTTAGCAATATTTTGTGAACCTCATCACAGTACGCTTTTCTAAGCATGGCTCATCAACTACGTATTTCATTTCCAAAGGAGCCTGAATAGTATGGTGTAACAAAAATATGTGAAAGCATACTGAATAAAATCATTTTAATGTGAAAGTTTTGTCTGTTCCAGCGTATTAAACTTCAGAAAAGCTAAGTTTGGTGAAAATTTCTTTGTTTTGTGATACAATAGTTTTGCCATAATATCCTACTTTGTATATTACCTTGCAGTGTGTTAAGAAAAGCGTCCTTTTGTCATTGCGTCACCACTCACTGAGTGAGCCGTGGCTCATGTGGGACAGCTGGTTGCCTAGTGGATAGAGAGTTGGCCCTGATACCAGAAGGTCATAGGTTCAAATCCCAGGACTGCCAGTGGCACCTCCGAGGTACCCTTGAGCAAGGTTCCGTCCCCACACGCTGCTCCCCGCCTGGGCAGCTGTGTTACTGGCTGCCCGCCGCTTCACTTGGTGAATGGGGTTAAATGCAGAGGAAGAATTTCGTGCTGTTCACACTGTGTGCTGCGGTGTGTTCACGCATGACAAATGGTCACTTTTACACACTTCATTTGTGGAGATGTGTGATGGGTCTGAACTCTGACACATATATTTTGCAAGTATATTTTAAAAGTAAATCCTTGTAATTGTGATCTGTTAATTATTGCCCCGTTCACATGTGGCCTAGTTAAATACGTGCCTGGTAAACTGACTTTAATTGTCTTGAATGCCATGTGTGGGAATAATTATAAAGTTGGCCTATTCATGCTTTGCCCACAAATACTTTCCTTTTGAAGGCACTATTGTTGAACAAGCTTTACAGAACACAGACAAAAATCTAGAGAGAGGCATATTTTGCATGCCACCAAGCATCTGGCCCATAAACTGTTAAGGCTCCTGCACCAATTTTGTATGTAACACTAAGGCAGAATGCATTCAGTTTGTGCACAAAACTGACACAAAAAGCTAAGTGCGTCAGGCTCTAGGACTTGACACATGAATGCAAGTCAGACTTAAGAATGATGATCTCTTAACATTTTATGCTGAAAAGCTCAGAAGATGCAATATATTCAATTCCCACTTGTCCTCCATTCTGAATATGGCTCTCATAAAGAGGGTTAACCGATGATGAAAAATGTGCATATCTTTACGGCTGCGCTACTAAATTCATTCTGACACTCTTTACGAATGCTCGTCCCAGTGCAGCCAAATGTATCCACATTAACATATCCATTGCATATTAGAGTGGCTGTCACAAATTCACCTGTCAACAGTGAAGTTTGCTGCCTGCCTTGTACTGGTTCCTATGCCCATGTCTGTGTGCTTTGGAACACTGCAGTGAATCGGGCCTTTGGGATAGAGCCTCAGATGCGGACTCTGATCCTTGTAGAAGCACAGGGAGTATATTTACCAGGCATGTTTTCAGATAAAGAAATGTGTGACTTGATTTGAATGGAAACACTGGACACTGGGCTGCCGGTCCATCATCTTCAAGCTGGCAATGCCATTACGTCTTCTCCTTCCATCTGTTTGACTGTAGTGGGACAGGAAAACCAAGAAGTGTCCCTTTTTATATATATATATTTTTTTTTAACATGCCTATTCTGACTTCACTTCAATCACTGCCTTGTGTAATTTGCTTAAACTTAAAAAAAACTTTTTTGAAAATAGATGGTGGTGTGAGTCATGGTACCTTACCTTTTCTGTTGTTGCTTGGTGTATAACACTTAACTTGCTCATAAGTAGGCTTCCAGAAATAAGTCTCATCAGCAATCACAACAGATGGTAGATTGCTACTTGAGGCTCAGTTTAAATGTGTCAAGCTGAGTGTTATGTATGTTAAAACATTTTTTTAACATTTCAAAGTTCAAATATTTCTTTTTATATTTTGAGTTCTACACTCGTACAGCTGCTGAAGTCTAAATTTCTGTTGACTCATTCTTTAAGGTGTCATCTAACACATTCCATGGTAATGATAGAGCCTTTTGATGGCATTGGCGATTCACTGGGGAAAAATAAATACTATGTATGTTAATGGGTTTTTGATGACAAAGCCATGATAGAAAGATTTCCTAAGTCCTGACTGGATCCTGGACCTCTAAATTACCCCAAAATATTGATGCGTTCAACACCTCTTGCTATCGCATCCTGTGGTAACCCCCCACCCCTCAACGTCACTGAATCCTTGTTATGAGGTTGTTAGCAGACAAAATATGAATAAATAAGCTAACGGTCCTGCACACTGAAATAACTGAAATAACACAATGAAAGCAGATCTACTATTAAACTACACTACTGCAACGCCATCTCAGAATGTAGGCAGCTACTTCCAAAGCAACTACCACACTTATTTCAGCTGTCTGGTTAGCGTAAGGTGTTTTGGTTTGGTTTAGCTTATTACAACAATCTTATAGTTCATGATCCTTGGTGGAAAAAGTGTGCATATGGCAAAATATGCCTATTTTGGAATGATTTTTATTTTCCTGATGGTGCGATAGCAGCAATTTTTGAAAACAACTTTTATTGTCCCATGTTTAGTCTAGTGTGTTAAAGAAAATACAGCTAAGAAGATTGCAGTGGGATTGTGAACATATATAAAGCTGCTTGGAACTGGAGTTCCCAATATGGACATGGTACCTACTATGGAACGATAGCTTGTTGAAGGGGTGCAACTGTCCAAAGCCTGGGTGCTGAAGTCTACGGGAAGGTGCAGTTTCAGCACCCTGGTCAGCGGCTGGCTGTTGCGCAGTGAGAACAGCTCTTAAATTTGAAGGTGGAACTCAAACCTACACAACGCACAACCGACTGTATGCCTTTCTTTCATTCTGTATGCCTTTCTTTCATCTTTCATGTGCTCAGGTCCATTAAAAGGACTTTTATGAACACACCGTGATTAATGTGTCCTGTCCCTCCTCACCCTATGTTTGCTTACCTCTGGGCAGAACATGCAGTGCTCATGGGTATGTTATGATGTAAGGCTGCTGCCTGGAGATTGCAGATGATGCCAGACATTCATCTTCTGATGAAAGCCTGACAGGAATTGCAATGAGACATGCGCCGGCATACAGACAGAGCCTCAGAATGATGTATGGGGCTGGTCATTGGATCATAGATGGCCGGTCGTGGGTTGAATGCTGCTTGAGTTTAGGCACCAGAGCAGTGTTTAAATCCTTACACAGCTTTGCCTGACCACTAATTGGTCATTCACTAGGGAGAGCTCCCTCTTTCTCTGAGTTACAGTTAATCAGGGTCCCTGTGTATAGGTACATTGATTAGCAAGTCGTCTAAATGAGAACAGTGTGTTAGTCTTTTTTTTTCTTTTATCAGGCTGAAATAATGAGTGGAAAGCATCTCTTCAAGATACACTTGGTCTTTTGAAGAGGTTGTTCTGAGCTTTCCTTTAGTTCACTGTTGTGGTCCCACAAAGCATAGAGTCTTTTGAGCTTTACTAGACAAAGTCATTCTCTATTATTCTCACCCTTAATGATTTGAATAACTCAAAATGTATATATAGACCTTTTTAGTGTTTCTAATGTTGACATCTGTCAAGATCATATCAGTATCACCAAAATGCTACTAGTTTTCATCTGTGATGTTGTTGTTTTTGTGATGAGACAGTAATTGAAGAGCAAATTTCCAAAACTCACTCAGTCCAAAAGCATTTTTTTTTCTCGGAAAATCCCGTTTTACTTGTTTTACTTATTGGAAAGCAATTCTTACTTTTTTTTTTATTATTGAAATTTTACAGTTACTTTTCATTTTTCAATGCCTGTTTCTAACGTGCAACTCCTGCACATTTTAGTTTGGGAAAATTTGTTTAAAAGATATAATGAAAAACAATTTTTAAGTAAATCGATATTCAATGTCACAAAATGATGTACAAGTTTAATATTTATATCCTACTACATGA
>JBBJLS010000036.1:7204389-7222456 GCA_037577275.1 Bryconaethiops microstoma
GAGGATGTGTGTATAAAGAAGGCATTTTAGAGTGTGTGTGTGTGTGTGTGTGTGTGTGTGTGTGTGTGTGTGTGTGTGTGTGTGTGTGTGTGTGAAAATGTATTTTGAGTCTGAATGTGAGAATGTCTACGAAAGACAAGAGACCCTTGTGATCATTACTTTTGACTAACTTACTTAAATCTTAAAGAGTCATGAGAGTGCTGTTTAATCAAACACTTAGGTGACTATTTCATAATCATTTCTCACTGCAGTCTCAGAGTAATCACATTTCTTATTTAGGCTATCAGTCTACATATATGTGTGCGTAGATAAATGTGTGTGTATAAGAGATGACAGGTTGACTAAGGCTTATAAGGGGAGCATGAGTTCTTGTCCAGGTAGGAGAACAGCTGTAGAAATGTTTTTTTTTTAAAGAGCAGGTAATTTGATATGGATTTGTGTGCCTGAGTTCATTAAAGCCATAGCACTTGTGACACTCCTATTTAAAGAGAATTGAAAAGCACCTCCATTCTGATTCCATGGTGAGCTGTGGGAGAGCAGTTTCTTATAGTAAGATCTTGAACGAGGAGGATTATACCTGATCATCCAGACTGCTCGAAGCTGGCTTTTTATATTGATACATCCATCGATCTTCTACCCCTTTATCCCGTACTCGGGGTCAGAGCTGCTACGGGCGAAGGCCGGGTACACCCTGGACAGTCGCCAGCACGTCGCAGGGCCACATGCTCACAGTCACAGCTAGGGGCAATTTAGCGTGCTCAGTCGATGGGAGGAAACCGGAGCTCCCGGATGAGAACCTGCAAACTCCACACAGAAAGACCCTGCGCCCAACCCGGGAGTCGAACCCAGGATCTTTTTGCTGTGAGGCAACAGTGCTAACCCCTGCGCCACCGTGCTGCCCGCCACATTGATACAATAGTATCCAAAATTGTTGCAAATGGTTCTATGTCATTTTGCAATTACTCTTCAGATATTTATGAGTTACATTTATCTTTCATCAAACGCAACCATGGTCAATCATATGTTTAGTCACACTTTTAGCTGGCTTCTCTTTCTTCATGAGGTTTCATGAGGAGAAAACATTGTGTTGATCTGGATAACACTGCATACTTCAAATGAATGCTTAAATGCTTAATCATTGACATCATAGTAAGTTTCCTGCTGGTAGACAAATATTTCATCTGAATGTTATATATGTAGTGTGTAATGAATATTTTTTTGTTTTTGTTGCAGGTCAACGGGACAGAAATTGAATATGAATTTGAAGAAATTACGCTAGAACGGGTGAGTTGAAGCAGTAGTTGGTTAATAAATTCTGGCCTTCACGCACGTACATGAACAAGCACTTGTACTTTGTTTTATGCTCATGTGTAGTTTTCTACATGCGTCTCATTCTTGTATCTTGGACACTAAACATGCCATGCTAGGGCAGTGTATCCTAAGATCACGGATTCATGTCTGCTTCTCAGATTGCAGTTACCTGTACACAGATCACAGCACATACATTATTCCACTAGTTAATACAATTAGTTTTGGGGTTTTTTTCTTTTCAATTTGTCACTTACAATTACAGCATAACAAACATTGGCACAGGCAACTGTTCAAACAGCTGTCCTGTGTTATGATTGGTGGCTGGCACACAGAAGTGGACACATGTTTGCAGGAGTAAATCAAATAGTTTTATTATGTGTCAGCCAGAGAGCCAGAGTAAAAAGGTCACACTTCACTCTGGCTTGTATTTACAGTGTTCAAAGCAAAGTCCATAATCGTCAGATCAAACAGTAAAATCTCTGTGCTCATGCGTGCATTTCCTCAAAACTTTTATTTGCATGGCCAGATACCTCAGTCAAGGTAGTAGGATAACGGCAAGTGAGTCAAGAACTCCAGCTTAAGGCTGCAATGGCTGAGAGAGAGAGAGACAGAGAGAGAGAGAGAGCAGCTCTGTAGCGCCGAGTGCCAGTCACGCTAAGCACGATGGAGAGCAGACAAAGCATTTCAGGTCAGGATAGGTTTAAATAGGAAGAAAGGAAGTTAGTGACAGGTGTAACTAATAATGACATTGAGAGAGGCCGACATGGGTATTGAAGCTTCCTGGCTCAGTACTCCGGTGATCCAGGCGGCTGGGGGTGTGGCACGGCCATGACATCATGTTAGTTTTAGCTAGATCTGTGACCATTCTAGACTATGGATGGCCTGAGTCCAAAAACCAAACAAATACTAAAATACAGTAAAATAAAGTAGGAGTAAAAAATTTACCTATAAAAAGACCCTGTACAAAAACATGGGATAATAAAGACACAACACCAACTTTGACAATGCAGTGTTTAGTTATTTTAAAAACACTGGGTTGTCTCCATTTCCTGGAAAGTAACAGGTTTCTCCCCAACATCTATGATGTATGATAGTTGCAGGTAGTTAGTTGACAGTTATAACTGTATCCAGCTGTCAGACAGTAACTAAAGAGCCCTCACTTTTTGTGTAGCAGAAGTGCACTGTAGAGTAATTTTGGGGTGTTTAAGGGATTTTATAGTCATCATTGCAAAATGTGAAAAAACAAGGACCCCTTGCCCATCTTCATGGTACACCCCTGAGCAGGCTAGCTACCTTATTAGCCTTACTGGGATAAACAGCAACATATGCAATTAATGGCAGCACACAGGTATGTAAACTTTGCCATGGGAATAGTATTACTAGTACAGCAATGGCAACAATGTTATCTACTGTGCCAAATGAAGTGTTTTGAACATTTGTATGTAACCGCCTGGGCTTCCCAGAAGTTTAACATTTGTTTTATTCCTTTGTGTGGATAATGGCAATAAAACTGAATTCTTGACAGAGCATCAGCTGGACAGGCGGAGCATTTCTCTGACCGCTGCAATACACTGCTTCACTGCTGCCAATAGCTGAATGGAAAGCATTGAATATTCACTTTACAGTCTTCAGTTTACCATCATAATACAAACACAACATTATCCAGATAGATAAATGAGTAATTCTAAGATCAGCTTAATACCAGTGCAGCAATTTGCAACTGCAAAGAATTCTGAAGTTCTGGTTCCATTCACTTTAGACAGAGGACAGATGACAGTTTTTGTTTGGATCCTTACTGACAGAGCTGCCCCGTCTTTCTGCCTGGAAGGTCTGGGAATGAACCGTGTCTTCTACAGGCTACATTAGGGCTAATTGAACTGAGTATTGCAGAGACTGACAGAGACTGCTGTGGGTGGGTGGTGTTGCATGTGGTGATTCAGCAGTGGCCTTAATTGGGCTGCTATGTTTGCATGTGAAAATTGTATTGCACTCTTTAGACAGTGTGTGTGTGGCAGAGAGGGGTGGCCATCTGCAGGTGACATTCTGACAGCAGTAATCAGATCTGCGGGACTGAAGACGATGCAGGGATGATAGCAAAGGTCAGCAGGACTGAAGGGAGTGCTGATTTGTCAAAGACTGGCGCCCACAACGTCTGCCCACGGCTTCCTATGGGACATGCAGAGATGAACTGACATTCACACCATTCAGTAGTTATGTTGTAATCAGAGTGTGTGTTCTCAGCAGACTCCTGTAGCTTATCTGATCCCAGAACTTTGTTAGCCCTTGAGAACTGTAACGTGTTTTCTCATTCCGCCTTGCCTGTGGAGACAAATGTGCTTTAATCACCAGAGCCCTCTCCATTTCCCTCAAATGCCAATTAATCAAAGATCCAAGAATATGACAATTTATGTGATGAAGAGGCATCTAGAGCATTGCCCCTCCTTATGCAGGCATGCTCATAAACACAGCCTGTCTGGGTGAGTATAATTAGCTGTATTCTGCTCCTCTCTGGGGCTCTTTCGCTGTTTATCATCTAGAGAATCAATTAAAGTACATCAGTCTCACGCTCATGCCTCGCAGGAACATCATGTTGCTTGGGCGAGAGAGATAAAGTTAGTTTCAATGAGAGTTCGCAGTTACTTTTCAGAGATGTGTCCTTTTCCCTCTTGAAATAACTCCTAGGAACCAGTGGTGGCGCTGTAAAGTTTCTAGTGTATTGAGTTTTATGGATCCCAACTGCTGAGCTGATTTTAACATTTTAAATATTGGGTCATGGTTTGTTTGCTAAAAGTGGAGCTTTTTGTTAGTTTCATTGTTGGCACTTTAATGATATGGCACTTTAATGTCTCGAATTAAAAATCTACTTCCGATTCCTCTTTTTATAATTTTTTTAAAATAAAAAGTTCATGCTATTACCACTTTTGAATGCTGATTGGTTGCTGAGCTGATTAGTTTATTGGATGAGTGAAGCACTTCTCACTCACTAACATAATATGGGTCCTAATTGTGAGTCCTGAACAAACAGGCATGTCCTTAGGAGTAAAATAGCAAAATGTAACCATAATTTCATAATTGCCATTACTACTCATTCCAAAAAGCGATTTGAACTTTCCAACACTTATTCCTATGATATGAAATGAATTCATTTACCTGAATCTCTGTGAACCTTGTCTGTTTTGTCGCAAGTCTTTTTTGATTTTGCTGAATATCAGATTTGTGTCTTGAGCCTGATTAAAGTCCACGTCATGTCCAAGTCATACCTTTGCCATCTAGTGTCTTACGAACCATAAAGGCATTACTGAGTGCCAGTACTGCTTACTGCAAAAGATGTGGTTCTGTCTGTGCAACAAGTGATTGACATTGTTGATCATGACAGGCCTAGTAATGTCTCTCTAACACATTTGTATGTGTCTGGAAACATTCGTTTGTTCCTGAAAGTGTGTGTATGCATGTGTTTTCTCTGTCCTTAGGGTAACTCAGGGTTGGGGTTCAGTATAGCAGGCGGGACAGATAACCCACACATCGGAGACGATCCTGGAATCTTCATCACCAAAATCATCCCTGGGGGAGCGGCGGCTGAGGACGGCAGGCTACGGTGAGCGTGTGACAGATGTATTCAGAAGGGCTTTACTAATGAACTGAAAAAATGTCCTTTCTTAAATACAACATGGATCCAGATTGATTTCTTCTTTTCTGACATATTCTCCCCATGTTGTAATTGTCAGGTTGAAAGATCCTATATTGTGAACATAAGAATAGACTTTGCGTTTTTGAAACAGAAGAATTTTCCTAGTCCACATTGTACATTTTTTTAAATTAAGCTGCAAAGACAACCTTTTTTGAATGTTTTATTTCTGTGATGTCAGGGAAAACATTGTATTTACATACATCCACCTATATAACCATTGGCAGTTTAGGCAAGGCAATTCACTTTAAAGTCATAAGGAGTATTTCAACGAGTCCTGCGAATGAGGCACAATACAGCCAGTAAAAACACGCGTGATTTACATATAGCAAAAAAAATGATCTGATCCGGTCAAATGGGTAAAAAGAAGTTAAAAAATGGGAAAACTCAGGGAAAAATATAAAAATTCAAGAAACAAGTTGGATATAAGCGCTTTAATTTTTGTCGTCTCTCTCTCACTCTCGTTTTCCCTCTGTTTCTCTGTGATTAAGACTGAGCTCTGTATTTCACTTCTAATGACTCTCCTGAGACCGGACGAGCCACAGAACACACACACGCACCCTCATCTCACTGATTGTAGCTGTGTTAGGAAATGGATAAGGCCATTAGAGCTGACTCAGGAGATGAGGTCTGGGTTATTGGGGAAGTGTTTTTCTTATTACAGCAGGATGATTGTGTCTCTGTTAGATGCCCGTCATGATGATCAGGAGCTGATTGAGAAGATTGTTTTATCACAGACAGCTATAATTACATGGTGGAGAGAGGAAGAGACCCGAGCAGTTGGTGTGTGTTTGTTTGGGTGAATGTGTTTGCTGTGAAGGGCAGCTGTGTGTGACAGTCCTGTTTGTGTGGATACTGGCCTTGTCTCTTTGGTTTGGTTGTCTCTCTAACCTCTCCAACCCCCATCCTCATCTCTTCTATTCTATCCCTGTCTGTCTCTCATTTCTCTCTGTCCCACACTTTCCTTTCTTTATTAGCATTAGGAAACAACAAAGAAAGTCTGGGATAACCCTACCTAAAACCGGTTTGCTATCACAAAATGAATTGCAAAATACCCAGAAGGATATCAAAGAATGCAATGAAAGCCTAGAAAAAGAGCCAACTGTCACAAGACAGCTTACTGTGATGAAAGGTTGATCTTTCAAGCTTGGCTGAGATGGGAACATGATCTTTTATGATTATTTTTTCTTCATAAAACCACATGGTCTTGTCACATGCATGGATTTTTTTTTTTGTTTTTTTGCACGTCCTACAATCTAGGAGGATTTTGCAATGATTTTCCTTCAGTATTTCACACAATGAACTGCAGTAAATCAAGTTACAGTGCTAATTTTGCTCTGTTTTTAATAAAACATTTCTTTAAGTAATGACAGTATACAATATGGTAAGAAGGCCGTATTATGATGTAATTTACTTTTGGCCACCCAATCATCCAACCATCCGTTATCTGAAACGCTTATCTTTAGCTAGGGTCACAGTGAGAACTATAGCCGATCCCAGTGGTCATAGGGTGAAAGGCAGAGAAGCACCCTGGACAGGTCGCCAGTCCATCACAGGCCAGACACAGAGGCAAACACGTTCATGCCCACACACTCACGACTAGGGGCAATTCAGCAATTCCCCTGACATGCATGTCTTTGGACTGTGAGAAGAAATCAGAGTACCTGGTGGAAATCCACATGGACACATGCAAATTTCAGAAAGAACCCTTGGCTGCCCCGCCGGGAGTCAAACCCAGAACCCTCTTGCTGTGCTACTCACTGCACAACTATGCTGCCTACTGGCTACCCTTAAAGCAAAAATATACAGTAATGACCTGTGTATTGAGGCCTTTCTATGCAGATAGATGCGAGGTTATGACCCTGGCTTTCCCAGTGAATTTAACAACATGCTGTAACTTAGCCTTGCCCAGATTCTAAAAGAGTCAAACCAAACGATCATTTAACCTGCAAGAACTTAGTATTTGGTCACCATGCAGATCATATGCTGATGCATGCGGGTGGTGATGATTAGAGCAGGATTTGGGTAATGTTTGCTTTTAGCCTTTCTGACAGCTAGGCGCTTAGATGTGCATCTTTTTAAATGTTGTCATGTGAAACGAGCTCACATCATCTCAATAGTGGTTTTGAACTCCTAGTTTTTGATATAGGGTGAGTTGAACTAATGTGGGAGATTTTTTGTAGTTTGGACTTCTGTAGTGTATTACAATGTTAGGCCGACTTTAAACTACAAAATGTGTCTCACATTAGGGCAACTCACCATAATTCTTATACGACTGTACTCTCAATACACTCTGCTGAAGTTGTCTCTGAGATAGGGGCAGTGCACCATGTCACACTCTGTTGCTGCCCGTGTGTGCATGCGTGCGTGCGTGTGTGTGTGTCTGTGTGTGTGTGTGCGTGTGTGTCTCTGTGTGTGTGTGTGTGTGTGTGTGTGTGTGTGTCAGGGGGGCCCAGCTGCACTGTGTGAGCATGCCTTAGGAGATAGCTGTCCTTGGACCAGAGGCTGCCACAATCTGGAGCTCTCCACAGGGGTGGCTAACCATGCAGCAGGGGCTTACACAACTCTAACTGTGCGCCTGTGTGTCTGCAGGGTCAATGACTGTATTCTGCGTGTGAATGAAGTGGACGTGTCCGAGGTTTCCCACAGCAGGGCCGTGGAAGCACTGAAGGTCGCCGGCTCCATTGTTAGACTGTACGTACGCAGAAGGAGACCCATGTTGGAGACCATTGTGGAGATCAAACTCATCAAAGGACCAAAAGGTTTCCAACTCAACCTTGAAACAAATCTAATCCCTTCTTTCTCTTTTTCCCTACTGTACATTTCAGTGAACCCTGAGGTTATTGTTGCCATTCTCCTGGTCTGTTTACTGTCAAATGAAAATCTGTGTGTGCCCCTGTTAAAAACACATGTCCCACTGATTGTCTAGGTGAAAATAAGTAACATAATTATGCATTAATATAATATTCTCTGTAGACGATGTGGATTTTTTTGTACTTAGCAAATCAACAAAACATGTAATTTGACCAGGGATCCCTGTAATGTGGGCTGCAGGGAGGATTTAAGCAGTACACATGTGAGTAGAATATTTTTTGGAAAACGTAAACAATAAACATGTAAATAATGTAATAAACGAAAGGAAGCAAAACAAACAACAGACAAGGTAACTAGGCTAAATACACACAGGAATGACAGGGTGTCATAATTGAGTGACAAACAGATACAGACTAACAAGAGTACAGATACAAGAGAGGAAAGTGGGAATGTCTGGGGAAGGAGACTGGGAGAACAGATGACTAAACAGGTTTAAGTCATAATAAAATATTTCCTCTTATAGTTATAAATGGGCCCGTATGGTATATAATACATATATATATATATATATATATATATATATATAAAGTACTTCTGCACTCATACATCTCATTTAGAAAAATGACCCAACCATTAAAAAATGGTTCTCCTTTGGCATCAAAGAACCCTTTTTGGCACCTGTAGTCACAGTCATGACAAGCACAGAGACAAGAGCAAGTCAAAGTTCATATGTCCAGTGAGTGACAGTTTGCAAAATTGTAACAAGAGCGAATAAGTGGAAAAAACGTTTTTTGTCATCATGAAATATGTGCATGTTTGAAATGATTTATTCACATCTGAATAAATCACACTCTGGTTTAAAGTCCTTATGAGTTAAATCGTTACAGTGAACAGAACCTTTCCCTTTATGTTTCTTGAATCACTTTGTTTTTTAGCACCAATGTGTCCAGTGTAGTAGGAAGTCAACAATATGCATATTATCTGCATTTGTTTGAGCAGCTTCCTATTTGTTTATTTCTTGTGTGTAAATTGTTGTTTTGGTCAGAGTAGTAAACAGGGTCCTTTACTAAGAAAGGCACAAGCTGCTTTGATGCATTATTTAGAAATCAGTGAGGAACACACATCACACCCACATTCAGACACACACATACACGTACACACAGTGCAGAGGAAGAGCTGCAGGCTACGTTTACAAATTATCATCAATGCGCAGTCCCACCTAAACACCAACACTGCAGACTCTAAAAGCTGTCAACACTGAACAAAACTTCCCTCTATTTGCAGTGCAATTGAATGAATTTTAATCATGCTGCATGGTGTGAGGGATTTAAAAGAGTGTAGTTCATTAGAAGTCTCTTAACAAAAGCTGCAGGATGAATAGAGGTAACCTTCAATACTTAGAAAGGGTATAGGTTCAATTTAGAAGTTGTCGTTTAATTAATGTGAAAGAACAGCCTGGCCCCTGAATATGTGTAATATATAATACGTAACTTTTGCTTTCTCTCTCTCTCTCTCTCTCTCTCTCTCTCTCTCTCTCTCTCTCTCTCTCTTTCTCTCTCTTTCACTCTCTCTTTTCAGGGCTGGGGTTTAGTATTGCGGGTGGGGTGGGGAATCAACACATCCCAGGTGATAACAGCATCTATGTCACTAAAATCATTGATGGTGGCGCGGCACAGAAGGATGGGAGGTTACAGGTTGGCGACAGACTGCTAATGGTGAGTTCGGAATTTCAAAAAGGCCTCTAGAACTACCTTCCTTTCATAGAGAGACTTGCTTTATCAAATGCTGAATAAAATTCCATTGAGTCTAATGAATTTCAGTTGGTCTTTAGATTTACTACATATTGTACGATTTTTAAAATGCTACGCTACCAAGCTGGAGTTTCTAAAGCAGCACGCCATGACTTTATCACTGTGGCTCTAGGTTGCAACTAGCATTTGGGTTGAACTTGAATGTGTTGGCTGTTTCCTAAAAAGCCACCCTACATAACCATCATTGTTATTTCGGAGAATAAAAGCTAATCATTTCTAAATATCCCCAAGAGCTCAAAGTAAAATATGATGCAACTTAATGCAATAAGTACAACGTTAACTTTGTAGTTGCTTTTTTAAATCGAAAAGGCAGTAGCATGAGCAATAGCATTCATAATCCCAGCTCCATTCCAGCCATTTAACAATGTATACAGTACTAGCATGTGCATAGGAAAAGGTACAACCATCAATGCCTTGTCATTATAAATGCAAAATAGTAATTATAATCAACTTTAAATTTAATAGTGTGACCATTCCTTCTCTGCCTGCTGCAATCAAATTATTCTCTGTAAGCCACATTGCAACATTCCACGTACAATAATTAGTTTTTACTTGTAAAAGAATGTAAAAGAATGCTTGTGAAACAGACCCATTTGTTATGCTTTGGGAGAGAAATGACTCAATCAACACAAAATTATGCAACTCACAGGCGATGTTGCATCCCAGCTAAATTTTGTAAAGTTGCGGACATATTCTTCCTGTCTGCTTCAAACTGCTTCATATCCTTCAGGACGTGATACAACAATCGTGTCTGTTTTAAATGAAAAGAAATGTGCTAGTAGGTACAATCTTGTTCTTCTGTTATTGCAGCACCAAAAACTGGCCTGCTGCATGCAGTGATTCCGGATTGCGGCTTTTAAACAAGCCCAACAAAAGTTCAGCTAAAATGTAGCTGGAGCTCAGCCATCTAAAATGTAACTGGTTTCCCTCACTCCCTGCAGTAGTTTATGACTCAGGCTTTGCTGCCACTCTGGGTCGTTAAAGTCGTTAAAGCTGAGTTTGATTTAATTAACAGGATCAGTGCTGTGTGTAATCCTGTGTGTGTGCAGGACACATTTGGCTACACTGATTCGCCATTGACTACTGTAGCATGCGGTAAAGCGCGTACGCAATTCAGCATGTACACCCTGCCTCTCTCTCTTTCTCTTTCTCTTTCTCTCTCTCTCTCTCTCTCTCATCTATCTTATCTCCTTTTCTTTTCTGTCTTTCTCAGGTAAATAACTATACTCTTGAGGAGGTCACCCATGAGGAGGCAGTAGCCATTCTGAAGAACACGTCAGATGTCGTGTATTTGAAAGTGGGGAAGCCCACTAGTGTTTACCTTTCAGATCCCTATGGGCCTCCCGATATTACCCACTGTGAGTAGCTCTTTACATACTACTGCTGTATAGTACGTGACTAGAAATGATATACATGGTGTTATGTGCGGTATTAGATTCACTTGCAGTTGTGTGCAATATGTTTATCTGTTTATCTGTCACTAAAGTCAGAGTGGCTGAGCCAAACGGGAATATTCGAAAGCACGTGGCCTCACACATCCAGACGGAGATCTGAAATGATAAATGACGTTTTAAAAACTGAGGAATTGTTTATCATAAATATTAATAATAATACATTTGTTTAGCAACCTTTTATATAAAAGCAATAAACTGCTGCCAGTGCGTTTACCACAGTTTAGAGAGCTCAGTACACCTCCTTCCTGCACTAAAATCACATTAATGTAAAATCATTTTGTTGCCGTGGTGACCTGTAGAGCAAATGTGACTTTAGGTGACTAGTGCTGTGATATGATGACGTATCTTATTTCATAATGGGCTACACTGTTTTCTATCTTTCTTTCTCCCTCTGTCTCTGCAGCCTTTTCCCCTGCTATGGATAATCATATCTCTTCCGCTGGTAATAACGGGACTCTGGAGTATAAGTCCAGTCTTCCTCCCATCTCCCCTGGCCGTTATTCGCCCCTACCACGCCACCTGGTAGGGGAGGAGGACATTAACAGGTTGGATGGCTTTTCATTCTTACGGTAATTCCCTCCCTCTCTCTGCCAGACAACACAGCCCGCAGGTAGAATCTGTGTAGACCCCACCCCCAGTGTGTCATTGTGTGGAAATCCCAAAGACAGCATAGGCAAAATCATCACAGCTTGTAATAGGATTGCTTTGGGATTTTAAAGTCCCTCTTGTTCCACCCTCTCCGCCCCTGTTAGTCCACCACCCTGTGTCTGTTGTTGGTCTTCTTATTTGAAGTGTCACTGAATGGATGTCACTGTGCTGTGTTGCTTTTAGTAGAATGAATGGCAGGATGCCTAGAGCTACCACCTGCACTGACAAATGTAGTGGATTGAATTTACTTCATTCAAATATGTTTTATTTTTATATTAGGAGAAGTCTATTACATCAACACAATTGTTCCAGGCTCCGCCCACTAATACATTCTTTCTTAGCATCTTTCAAGGTCAAACAAGCCTTTTATAATTCTGGCAAATGTCCCATTCAATCTAATGAGAAATTGTAGCTCAATTCAGCACCTACATTTAGACTGCATTATTATTTTTACATGATGTTTCTTCACTGAGCAGGTGAAGATAATACTGCAGAATCTTTGTGCGATAAGCTAAAGCTAACATGGTAGCAAATGTCATTTCCTACTTGCCTGGTGTCATTTAGTTACAGTGCAAAGGGGAGAAAGGAGCATTTTGGAATTGAACATTTTGTGCTGATGTAGCCAGTTTACATGAAAAGTTTCTCAGAAACTTGAATGAGATACATACATATAGTACTGTCTTGAGTCACCCCTCATTTCTTTACATTTTGCTTCCAAAGAGCCAGACTTTGCTTGTATTTTTAATGTATTCTTGTGGAACAGTTCTCCAGGCTTCCTGAAGGACTTTCAGTGGTTCTCATTTTCAGTCCAGTCCCTGAACCTGACAGGTTTCAGAGGAATGTTTTTTTTGTTTCCTTAATTCACAAAGTGATTTACGTATGAACCATTCGAGCGTAACAAAACCATCTAACTTAAGGCCTGAACCAGTGAAGAAACAGGAGCAGATGATTCCAGATGATCAGGCAGTGATCAGTATACTGGTGGTGCTGAATGCTGAGTGGCTGGAACTCCTTTATCTAGGCACTTTGTAGCCTGTCACAGTAAAAAAAAAAAGATGATTCGAAGAAAAATATAAAGACTTTTGCACAGAACTGCATGTGTACATCACATACAGTTCTTGCCAGTTATCTGATATCATATTAAACTTTTCTGTGTGCTGTCTCCTCGCAGAGAAAGAGCAGATGGCATCAAGGCTTATTTATGTGTGTGCTGAGTTGTTTTGGGGGGTTATTTTAAGAGGCATATGGTTCCTGCAGGGCAGGAGATATTTCTGACTGGCTGCTCAGCGTACAAACCTGAGACTAGCCGGCTGGAACAGGCCTGCGTACAGGACTCCTAGAAACAGGACAGCAAAACAAACCTTAGATCCATACTCATACAGTCGGACGGGGCAGAGAGATCACTCCTGTACAAATCAATACTACTTGACATCAGTCATTAGTCTTGTTTGAGTTATCAATCAGAAAGTTTTGAGCCAGCAAAGTAACACTGCAAGCAAGTTGAAAGAATCATTAGTGTTGCATTTACCCCTTAAAACTCTTAGTGAATTAGAATTTGTACTTTTTTTTTTCTCGCTCAAACAGAACAGTTCTGTGGAAAGTACAGATTCTAAACTTATAATCAGTTTCCCATTTGTCTAGTATTCAAGATTTGTCACATGCATAGTTATACAAGTACAACACGCAGTGAAATGTACTTTGCATAGCATCAATTAAATCCTGGCCTTTAAGGTTTACAATCGAATGAGGTTGGTATCTAATGTAAGATTCAAATCTACTGTACTTGATTACTCACATACATATATAAATGCACACTTTCCAGGTATGTTCTGTACTGCAGTAGTTTGTAGTGAGTGTAGTCAGCTCTTGTTTGCTGTGCAGACTTAGTAGTGGAGGGCGTTAAGATCAAACGAGGCCTGTAGGCCTGCCTTAACAAAAAGAGTGCTAAGCCTGTAGGGCTTTCTGTAGGGATATTGTTATTGGATAATGCTGCGAGAAGAACAGTCAGGGGAGTTGTTTACAGCTGATATGGCCTTGCAGACATGTGGGCCTGTACATGGAGCTGAGCTGGTTGCAAGATCCCAGAATTCCAGTGGGCTTATTAGCTTACCGTACATCACATGCTTACCAGCCCATTATCTTAATGCAGTCAAAAAGAAGGAGGGAGGAGGAACGAGAGCGTGAGAGAGAAAGAGAGAGAGAGAGCAGGTAAAGTCACTCAGCATTTCAAATCCTATTTCTCTGAGTTAGTCATGAATTAGTAATGAACACTGGGAGTGATGGGAGAGACCTTTCTGCAAGCTGCTAGATTGGGATTAGCCTTCCATCCCTCAAAGCTTAGTTGACTCCAGGTGCCTCTGTTAGGCCTGGCTAATCTGCTAGTTTAACCTCCCCTGACTCCCCACCCCTACCCCTGATTAACTTGTGAAGGAATAGCCCTCAGATATTTAAAGGGTCTCAGTTAAACCTCCCACAAGCCATGGAACAAAATGGGAAAGGTTACAGTGTTGTGACTTTAAGCCCAAGTAATAGTAAGGAGATATGGCAGATGCACTAAGACGGTTAGCATTGAAAAGCATCATGCAGTTCTGCATAATAAATGTGAACCTATGCCATAGCTCTGCCGATGAATAATGGATTGGTTGTGACAGGGGGCAGAGGATTGTGTGTGTGTGTGTGTGTGTGTGTGTGTGTGTGTATGAGGGAGAGAGAGTGAGAGAGATGGCAACTCGAGGCTATGATGCAGTTTGGTGTGATGAGAAGTATATAAGCAGGGAGTATGGTGTGTGTGGATGATGAATTATAGTCAAAAGGCCACACTTAGAGGCTTGGCTTTAGGAGAAAATTTAAGGTATCCTGCTCTACACTTTTTCAATACAAATATCAGTGTTTTTGCACACAAGTTCACACAAGTATACATACCCGTTAAGGTTGGCACAAAAACTGCAACACATTCTTTTCTTCTTCACTATGTAGTGCCTATCAATAATAGGCCTCACACTGCCAGTTAGAAGTGGCACAAAGCAGTGTTGCCTTAATGTGGTCCAGATCTGATGTTTTCAGAGCTGTGTGGACACACAGATCTGCTCTTTCCAAATCAGAGTAATCATTCGGGATTTGATGTCGATAAGGCGTGTAGTATATTCATGTGACGCTATTGATTTGTACATGTGCATGTGAGGGGTTTAAGGGTCCAGGTTTGTTCACATGAAACACAGATATGAGTCCGTCACTCACTCACACAAATCCAACACATCATGGTTGTCAGTTGAAACCTGCAACAGGACTTTTAATGGGAATATAGCCTTTATTATTATTAGTAGTAGTAGTAGTAGTAGTAGTAGTATAATTATACAATATAATAACAAAAATAATAACAATGATGATGATAATGATGATAATAATAATATTAGTATCTTACATTTGTGTAGCCCCTTTCTCACACTCAAAGTTGCTTAACACTTACAAGTTGAACAAAAACAGAGGGGGGAGAAAGGTATAAGTGCTGAAAGAATGAGAGAAAATATCAGTTTTAGCATAGGTTTTAAAGAAAGAAGAACAATTACAGCGAGATCCTGGGTATACATTCAGCATTTGGCACTAAATGATCTTCTACCCACTTATGTTGGTCTGGTCTAAGGAGCCATTAACAGACCTGTATTGGTGGATCAGAGAGTATGAGATGGTGTGTAGGGCTCCAGGTGCTTAGAACAATAAGGGGGGGTGAAGCTGTGTAATGCTTGTGTGGAGTAGGAAGCATTACACAGCTTCACACTCCCTTATTGTTCTAAGCACCTGGAGCTTAATTTTCTGGGATTTGGGAAGTCATTGTAATTGAAGGAAAATGGGTGCAATGTGCTGAACTCTTGGTATGAGTAAATAATGAGCTGTTCAATTTTGAATAAATTGCTGTCCATCCAGGGTTTAACCAGAAATGCCAGTGAAAATGGGATAATCTAAGTGTGAGGTTATGAAATCTTTTCAGAATAATGGTCAATGTTGTGCAGCATTTTTAGTGACCCAAAATGTGGTTCAAAAATGTTGCAGGGTTTATCAGTGAACCATCTAGGTAAAATAAAAGTGAAAGATTTTTGGTAAGTGGAATTTTGGGAGCCACAATATATATATATTTTTTTTCAGGAATTAATTTATTTAGGAAAGTTGGAACACGTAGTTTATACCTGCTGTTAGGAAGTAAGAGCTCTATTTGCATGTTGTCTGCATAATTGTGGAAGCCAAGACCACAATCTGGCCAGTGGAAAACATGAATATGTTGAAAGACTGATCCTTGAGGGACATCCTGACTGACAGGGACAGTAAAGGATTTGTATTGACCAATGAATATAAAGTGGGATCTGTTTGAAGTAAAAGATTTCAGACACTCTCTACTGTTATTCTCCACCACTTAGTGACATACTTTTACACACATCATACACTTCCACTGCACGCGAATCATTCAGTTGTTTAAATGAAGCAGATTCTACATAGCAGACTCATCTGAAGACTCACACACACATACGATTTTTTAAATATTTAGCAGTAATACCAATAGCACCCAATAGCACTCAGAAACCAAAAACTCATTGATTGTTTTCTACATTGCTCTTCCTGCCTGTAGAGAGTGGTTTCACCCGTCATATTTCTGGCTCCTCCTTTTTGTGTGTTTAATTGGAACACAATGTGAACATTATTAGCTGTGGTATTATACAAAATTTTGACAAGCTGGGCCTTAGATCTCATCTGTTATAGGGCTGCAATTTTAGAGCAGTGCAGATAGATTGTCTGCTAAAATTAATGATTTATATCCTTGCATCTAACATCCAACTCCTAACAGGCTGTGAGTCAGTGTGAAAAGCGTGTGTGTGTGTGTGCATTCATGCACGCATGTTTTTCTGCAGCTGACACCAAAGCGGCGTCATAACTATCTTATGCGTGCACACTGTGTGCATTTTTACAGATTGCAGCATGCTTGGTTAGATTTGCACTGTATGACAAGCCGCATAAATTAAAGCAATGGAGTGCTACAGAGGGTCCAGAGCAGCTGGAGAGGGAGCTGAAGGGCAAACTGTTTATAAGCTGTAAAAAAAAAAAAAAAAAGTATTATTTTTACTTTAAAAATTAAGTTACCAGACCTAATATTTTTAGCTAACATTAACTAAATATAATAAGTTAACATTGCAAAAATATTTTTTTTACATTCTGTTAACATTATTATTTGGTTCAGTGAGCTAAAGATTTTAAGGCAACTTTTTTTAGGTCTAATTAAACCAAAAAAATTGTATTGCATGATCTCTATCTAAAAGCTGGAGGGGTCTAGCTTTGGCCTGTGGAACAGTGGAATTGCATTCTGTGGAGTGATGGAGCTCCATCCAGTACTAATGAGCTGAAATAGACTGGTGTTTGTGATCCAGAACTAATTGTCTGACATCAGACCTCATTAATGCTTTTGTGACTGAATGCAATTAAAACCTCTCAGAAGTGTTCTAACATCTAGTGTAAAACCTAAAGACTGTTAATACCCTTGATTTGAGATGTTACATACGCGGCTGTCTACAAATGTTTGGAACCAGTGTGTATTGCCCTATGTCTGAATCAATAGCTAGAAATAAGTGTGCCTTATGAATGCCTTTAGCATCCAAAACAAAGTGACAAAGTCATACCCATGATAACCATGCAATCCAATATAGTGTCATGTAAATGTAAAGTAGAATGTCAGTAGAATGCTTTGGAATTACTTAGAATTTGACTTTATTGCAGAAAAACAGCATTAATCTAGGCTACTTAAAGCATGCATCTTAATGAAGTAATTTATGCACCAATTTGAAACGCCCTGAAGAGCAGGAAGGATTGGAAATGCTCTGACATGATCGTGAAAATGGCGTGCCACTTCACAAAACCATGCAAATGTGCGATACCCCAAAAAAAGAATGGCCATAGAGCATCAGAAGAATGGGATTGGGTGAGGTTGGGGTGGGGTAGATAGACTGTAGTCTAGTGTCATTGTGGCTTTCACTTGGCGTCCTGTTTATATAAACCAAATGTTCCAATTTAACCCTGATAAACTGCTGTGAATTACTCTGTAACTTCTGTACAACTACGGCATGAGATAGAGGAGGGTAATGCATGTCAGAGAGGATGAGTTGTGAGTAGAAGGAAAGAGAGCGCTTCCTTAGGCTTCTGGTGTAGAAGTCATGGGCTGAGCACAAATGGGTCTGAGAGAGGACAACAAGAAACTGGGTCAGTTTTCACAACTACTTCAGTATCACATTATCTCTCTCTCTCTCTCTCTCTCTCTCTCTCTCTCTCTCTCTCTCTCTCTCTCTCTCTCTCTCTCTCTCTCTCTC